>CM029646.1:20120454-20185454 GCA_017311315.1 Dendrocalamus latiflorus | reverse complement strand
TGCCGCCCCGGCCCCCACCTCTATTTATGTGGCGCTGGCGACAGGGGCCCACCAGCCTATTGGGCTGGGCGCCCCCGATCAGGGCGCGAACAAGGGGGGATTTGGCCGTTGGGCCAAATGCCCTGAGATCATTCTAACATTCTCCCCCTTGATCTCAAACTATGTTTTATCTTTAATTACTTTTGCCTTTACACATTCCATCACAGATTAGTGCATAGAACATGTCTCATCGTCACGGTCAATCGCCGATAGATTCAACAGCTACAATACACCTCTCTGTTCTGAAATAGTTACTTTAATCTTTTGGGCCATCTTTTAGTCCAGGAATCATAGGCTTTCCCTTAAACCCATGCCGGCTACATGTTCTCTGAACACGTTGGGTGGTAAGCCTTTAGTAAGCGGATCCGCTAACATCTTTGCGATACCTATATGCTCAAGACTTATAATTTGATCCCGAACTTTATCTTTCACAACATAATACTTTATGTCAATGTGTTTGGCAGCACCACTTGACTTATTGTTGTGGGCATACGTTACTGCGGGTTCATTATCGCAGTACAATTTAAGTGGTCTATTGATGTCGTCAACCACTTTCAAACCGGGTATGAACTTCTTTAGCCAGTTCACCTGCCCCGTAGCCTCATAACATGCTACAAACTCGGCATACATTGTGGACGATGTAGTGACGGTTTGCTTTGAACTTTTCCACGAAATAGCTTCTCCAGCGAGAGTGAACACATATCCAGATGTTGACTTTCTATCATCTCCCGCATAATCAGAGTCTGTATACCCCACTATATGGAGTGAATCTGATCTTCTGTATGTCATCATGAGGCCTTTTGTTCCTTGCAAATAACGCAAGACTTTCTTTATTAATTTCCAATGTTCTATTCCAGGATTGCTCTGGAATCTGCCAAGTAACCCGGTAACAAACGCTAAGTCAGGGCGCGTACACACTTGGGCATACTGCAAGCTTCCGACAGCTGAAGCATATGGAACCGATTTCATTTGTTCGAGCTCGTACTGGTTCCTGGGGCATTGAAAATCCCCATATCTGTCGCCCTTGACTACAGGTGCAGGTGAAGGACTACATTTATGCATACCAAATTTCTTTAAGACTTTCTCTATGTATGCCTTTTGTGACAGTCCCAATATCCCTTTGTTTCTATCCCGGTGAATTTCGATCCCTAGAACGAACGAAGCTTCACCAAGATCTTTCATATCAAAGTTTGAGGACAAAAACTTCTTTGTCTCTAGTAGCAGACTGACATCACTACTAGCCAGTAGGATATCATCCACATACAGGATTAGGAAGATAAACTTCCCATCTTTAAACTTTGCATAAACACAGTTGTCCTCTACATTCTCTTTAAACCCAAATTTTCTTATTGTACTGTCAAACTTCAAGTACCACTGTCTTGAAGCTTGCTTTAACCCATAAATCGATTTCTTTAGGCGGCATCCCATTCTTTCATTTCCTTCCATGACAAAATCTTTCGGTTGTACCATGTAAATATTTTCCTCCAAATCCCCATTAAGAAATGTCGTCTTTACATCCATCTGATGTAACTCTAAATCATAATGTGCTACTAATACCATTATGATTCTAAAGGAATCTTTACATGAGACTGGAGAAAAAGTCTCATTGTAATCAATCCCTTCTCTTTGCGTAAAGCCTTTTGCCACAAGTCGCGCTTTGTATCTTTCTACATTCCCTTGGAAGTCAAGCTTTGTCTTGTAGACCCATTTACAGCCTACTGTTTTGGCTCCTTTAGGAATAATTTCCAAGTCCCAGACTTTATTAGCCTTCATGGACCTCATTTCCTCTTCCATGGCCTCAAGCCATTTTGAGGAATTTTCGCTTCTCATGGCTTCTTCAAATGAGGTGGAATCATCCTCCATTTGAAATTCCTCTGTATGATAAATCTAATAATCATCAGAAATAGCTGATCTTCTTACTCTTTGAGACCTCCTCGGGGCCTCCTCATTTGGTACAACTTCTGTTTGAGGCTGCTGTTGCTCCCCCTCATCTGTGGCAATGGGTTCTATAGGATCCTGAAGAACAGGTTCTTCATTCTCATTCATTGTTGCCACAGGAGGAACAATAACAGGTGCTGGCACCACAGTGTCTTGCACCGACGGTGCAGCGACAGCAGGTAGTGTAAAGAATGGCTCTTGAATCATCGGAGTGGGCGCATATGCCCGCTTCTCTTCAAGGTCAATCTCTCGAGCTACCATACTTCCTCTCATCATTTCATCCTCTAAGAAGACAGCGTGTCTCGTTTCTACAAACTTTGTATATCTGTCTGGACAGTAGAAACGAAAACCTTTTGACTTTTCAGGGTAGCCAATGAAATGGCAACTTACTGTTTTGGGATCAAGCTTCCCAAGGTTTGGGTTAAATACTTTAGCCTCAGCAGGACTCCCCCACACACGTAAGTGGTTTAGTGAGGGAACTCTTCCTGTCCACAACTCGTACGGTGTTTTGGGTACCGACTTACTAGGCACTCTGTTGAGAATATGAATGGCGGTTTTCAACGCCTCCATCCATAAACTCAATGGCAGTGTGGAATAGCTCATCATGCTTCGCACCATATCCATCAGGGTACGGTTGCGTCTTTCAGCTACTCCATTTTGCTGAGGTTCACCCGGTGTAGAATACTGGGCCACTATGCCATTTTCCTGTAAAAACCTTGCAAAAGGTCCAGGAACTTGTCCATTGGGGTATGTCGACCGTAGTACTCCCCCCATGATCAGATCGGACTATCTTAATCTTTAAATTGTGTTGGTTTTCAATTTCAGCCTTAAATATCTTGAATTTATCCAAGACTTCATTTCTTTCTTTGATTGGATAAATATATCCATAACGGGAGTAATCATCCGTGAATGTTATGAATGAGTCATATCCATCCACACTTTTCACAGAAAAAGGACCACAAATGTCTGTGTGAATAATTTGTAGAACTCCTGTGCTTCTTTTGGCGTCTTTCTTAATTTTCTTTACATATTTTCCTTTAATGCATTCTCTGCATTGTTCTAAGTCGGAGAACTCTAATGGAGGAAGAATATCATTCTTAACTAGTCTTTCTATTCTCCCCCTCGAAATATGGCCTAAACGACAGTGCCATAATTTCGACGACTCATCTAGAGTTCTCTTTCGTTTCCTTTTTACATTCGTAGACGAGGATTCAATCACTTTCTCGCACGCGACGTTCCCATTATCGCATACGACATTCACATCATCACATAATAATAACAAATAAAGCACATTTTGTAAGATGGCAAGACCAACACATTCGTTATTAAACATTATTTCACACTTGCCATTTCCAAAATTACAATCATAACCATCATTGTCCAAATTTGAAACACTAATCAAATTCCTCTGTAAAGAGGGAACATAAAGGACATCTCTAAGTAAAAGAGTGAAACCATTAGCTAGCTCTAATGAAAGATCGCCAACGACTTCAACTTCAGCTTGGACTCCATTTGCGACTTTAATGCGTCTTTCTTTTCTTTGCGTAGTCCTCGTCGAACGGAATCCCTGTAAAGAATTAGCAACATGAACAGTTGCTCCTGAGTCAATCCACCAAGTGGATTTTGAATATTGCACATACAGAGATTCATTTATATACGTAATAATGTTCTCACCTTTCTTTGCCATTATCATCTTTAAGTAATCAGGACAGTTCTTCTTGTAGTGTCCTGTCTTCTTGCAGTGAAGACACTGATCTTTGTCTACAGCAAACTTATTCTGTTGAGGTTGATGGACAGAAGCTTTTCCCTTGTTCTTTGAGAAGGAGTTACTGTTGAAGTTCTTTTTCTTGTTATCCTTCACATAGTTGATAGAACCACCATGTGAGGATTTAATTCTTTCCTCCTCTTGCACACACATAGCTATACACTTTTCCAAGTCCCATTTCTCGGGCTGCATATTGTAGTTGACAACAAAAGTGTCAAACTCTTTCGGCAAGAAAGAAAAAACCAAATGAATAAGGAACTCATCCTTGAGAGCCAAATCCATTGGTTTAAGCTTGGATGCCAAGTTGCTCATCCTTAGTATGTGCTCTCTTATGGCACTGCCATTACCAGAGTACCTTTCTGTCACAAGCTGCTTAATCAGCTGTGTAGCATAAGTCTTTGAAGAGCCAGTGAACTGACTCTTTATTTTATCAAGGTACTCTGTGACATTGTCACACTCTGCGATTGAGCCCACAATTGCAGGCTCAATTGTGTTCTTTATCACAACCATACATTTCTTGTTAGCTGTGGTCCATTTCTTATGCTCAAGGTCATAAGACATCTGTAAGGGAGCATGATCCCTTTGTCTTTTCTGCCAAGCAGTATCATCCTCATTTTGATCCCTCACCGGTGCCATAGGCTCAGTGGGACGTGCTGTAGTGAGGACCCAGTCCACCTCAGCCAAGATAAACGCTAAGTCTATCTTTTTCTTCCACTCTCCATAATTATCTCCTTTGAGAGTGTGGATCTCTTTGATACAACTCATCAAATTGTATCCTCCTGAAAAATAGTTCAAATAAAGTGAGAACGTAACAGCAAAATTATATGCCTTATTTCCAACGTTGGACAAAAATACGACATACAATTAAATCAATTTTATCTATACATTAAATCTACATCACCGTTGGGCAGAAATAGAAATAATGCATAAAATCATCAATTAAAAAATTATAATACTGTTATTATCAACGTTGGTCAGAAAATAACAATATCATAAATCTCTGGAAATTATATCTATTTTTCCAAAATTAAATTCTCCCGTTGGTTCGAATTTAATAATGAAAAATCAATCAACATTAACTTTTGCAGCGGAAACTGTAATTATTCTAAAAAATAATTCATTATACAGAAGCATTATACTGTACACATTTAATCTCTGAAAAAATTAACACGTTGGTGCAAAAATTGACTGAGATTTAAATCAAATTTCATTGAAATTCACTAAAAAATGCTTCTGAAAATCAATAAAAAAACATTTTCGGGATTTTACTGTTCATACGGCCAAATCGGCCTGTTCAGCCCGGCCACGGCCCACGGCGGCCTGCCCTCCCGGCCGAACGCGCGCGGCCTGCCTCGCCCACGCGCGGCCCGCTCAGCCGGCCTCACGCGCGCCCCCCGTGCGGTCTCAGCCGTTGGATGCGAATCCAACGGCTTCAATCCTGCGCGGCCGCGGCCTTTTGCGCCTCCGCGCAATCCATCAGCCGTCGGATTAGCATCCGACGGCTCTCGTTCCTCGCGGCCGAGCGCGCTCGCGCGCAACCTGGGCCGCGAAATCACTCGCCCGCCTGGGCCGAAAGCCAACCCGCGCGATCTCAGCCGTCCGATCGCATCCGACGGCTGCGCGGCGTTCTCGGCGGATCAAAAACGCGCTCGCACGGCGGAAAACCCTAACCCTAACTCATTCTCTCTCTATCTCTCTCTTCTCTCCCGTCGCACCCGAGCGGACGCAGCGGCGGCGGCGGCGACTTCGTCCACGCCGCCGGAGAAGGAGAAGCCGGCGCCACCGCGGGCCCTCTCGCCGGCGTGCGCGCTCCCCTGAGAGGGAGCGCGCCGCCGTCAAGCGGCTCCGTGTTGGCGCCCTGTCTCGCGCGTCGACGGTGGCCCGCACGTGGAGCGCCGGCGAGCCCACGGCTCGGCCCGGTCTCCCGCACGCCAGCGACGACGACGGCCCGGCGACGACGGCCAGGTGAGTCCCGTTCTTTTCAGATCTAGGGTTTCCCCTTCTCTGTTCTCTTTCTTTTCGGTTTTCTAGGGTTAGGGGGGCCTCTGTTCTTTTCTCTTCCGTCTAGATCGACGCCTAGGTTAGCTCTGATACCAATGTTAGATTTGCTTTTAGGATCTCCTAGGTTAGATCTAGCGGTGTTCTTTACGTTCAGGTTCTTGAGAGAATACCGAGAGGGAGAGAGGGGTACCAATCGTCCGATGTAGAGGAGGAGGGGTTGGCCATCGCGGGTTCGCTCGATGAAGTCTGCGCACGGGCAACGACGGTCGGTGGAGAAAGAGCTGCGGCGTCTCCCTGGCGGCGGCGTCTCCCGGGCGGCGGCGATCTCCCTGGCGGTGGTCGTTCCCGTCGCTGGAGCGCCCCCTCTTAGATCGGGTCTAGGGTTTGTTGGTGGGGATGGTGGCGGCACGGTGAACCTTGGTGTCCGTGCCGCCCCGGCCCCCACCTCTATTTATGTGGCGCTGGCGACAGGGGCCCACCAGCCTATTGGGTTGGGCGCCCCGATCAGGGCGCGAACAAGGGGGGATTTGGCCGTTGGGCCAAATGCCCTGAGATCATTCTAACACACCCAAGACTAAACCCTAAAAACTAGAAAATACCACAAAGAACCTTATATCCTTAACACCCCCTCAAATACAAGACGTATACAATAGCGTTACATTTGAAAGGTTGACACTAAAATAGGGGAAATCCGAAGTCCGAGTCTTGAAGATGTCGTCGTAGCGTGCAGTTCTTTGAAAATTTTGTCGAGGCTAGAAGTTCTCCATCCGGAGTCGTGTGGCAGCCCATAAAGCATGGTGACGCATATCGAAGTCCGAGACGATGGCGGTACGGAAAGAAAGCGCGACGGCCTTAAAACTTAAGGCAACGGCTCAGCGAGAAGCGGTGGCCTTAAATTTTCTATGATCTGCAACAGCTCAGAGAGATGAGCGGCGACTGCAGCCATGCAAAAAAAAGAAGACCACACTCGATCTAAGAGGATGGACCGTTGTTAGCAAAGCACTTGACTGACTGACAAAGAAATTTGTAGACTTGCACGGCTTGGACAAACTGAAAGATAGAGGCTACAGACTTAGATAGACGCAACGGAAGACTAAAAAAAGACCGATGATAGAATTAATCCCGTGCGTGCATGGCACTGTTCATATGTACGTTACTGTACATGTATACGTAACTGTACGCGCTGTTTGCTGAAACGCCACAGAGTTTCCGCGAAGAGTCAGGCAACGCGACGCTTCTGCTGCGGCTGAAGAACTGTCGTGCGTAATGTCATATATAAAAGATCTCTCAAAAGATGCTGAAATAAGAAGAGTATCCATTCAGTGCAGAACAAATAGACTCCATCTTCTTCCTTTCGCGTGAGTGAGTTTGTATTCCATTCAGAGTCTCTACTTCGCGTGGTTCGGAAGGCAGGCGCAGAACCGAACGGGCGGGCGCTTTCAAGCCGAGATCAAGTCTCGGGTGAATCTGCTGAGCAGAGCGTCGTTTCCATCCGAGATCAAGTCTCAGCTTCTACAACCGACAGGCGGCGGATACTAGCAGCAAGGACACAAAAGGAGTACTGCACTGACTCCATACTACGGACGAGTAGTACTAGTACTGTTCACAACACCTACTAAGTGTTTAACAGCAACCAATCCTTAACACCAACCAATCACTATGCAACATCTCCTCTCCTCTCCTAGCAAGTGTCACTCACTCCACTCACTCACAGCACGTCACGGAGACTCCACTCACTCCCCCACATCTCTCTCCCTCTCTCCAGCGCCAAAGAAGAAGAGACAGGCAACGACAGCCTGCCGGAGTGGAGGCGGCGAAGAGGGCGGGGCCACGGAGCAACGGGAACAGAGGTGCCGCTCGGGAGCTGGTAGGAAGCCGGCGCCGAGGAAAACCAAGCTGGCGGGATCTGATAGCCTGGCAGTTGCAGCCTGGTGGCGGCCATATTCGTGTGGAGAGAGCCAGAGGCGGCCGGATCCGGCCCAGAGGTGACTGGATTTGGGCGTGTCGACGGGGATCCAGGCAGCGACCGTGAGATCGACAACAGAGAGGCAAAAATGGCTCGGATCCGGCTTGAGATGATGCCGCCGCTGAGCAGAGAGTCCCTACCGAATCCGACTGCGAATGACTCCGACGACGATGGAGGCGCAACAAGGTCGGCGATGACCAGATCCAAGAGGCCAGCAAAGAGACCGGTCGGGAGGAACACCAGATCTGGTTAGAAAAACCGTCGGCGGCCGGATCCAATAAAGGCGACGGACACCTACCAGGACGAGAGCCTGATCCGATGAGGATGATGGCAGGGTGTGGCCGGCGGCGGCCAGATCCAGTGCAGAGGAAGAGATCCCGAGAAGGAGGCGGCCATATCCGCACGGGTGCCAGGACGAGGCGACGAGAGGTGGCCGCGGGAGGACTCGACGACTTGAGGGCGGTGACGAGCAGAGAGATCTCCATCGCCATGGAGCCAGGGCGGCGAGGAGATGGCCACCCTCGGGAGTGGAGATGCTCCTCCTAGGGGCGATTGCAGCGGAAGACAAGCGGTGGCTAAGGTTGGGAAACCCTAACCCTAGCTGTTAGCTCCGATACCATGCTAGATGCATGGAAGGATGAAGTATAAAGGTTAGTTGTATTGATCTCAGCCCAAAGGGCTATATAGAGTAAATAGGACACACAAAACTAAACCCTAAAAACTAGGAAATACTGTTGGGTTGATCTCGGCTAACGGTATCCCGAGATTCCAAGGAGGCCACGCCTCCACTCACGCCCTGATCGGAGGCGCAACCAACTCTTTTTGGTTTCGGTCCGGTCATCTAGCGCTACATAAAAACAGAAGGGACTTGGCAGGCTTGGTTCACGGTTGTTCAAGGCTACGAAATCCCGCACATACGATCTCTCACGAGCGCTAAGGTGGACCAAGACCGAAGGCCTCCTTCGTCCCCGTCCATGGCATCATCTGCGCCGCCGACCACCTCTACATCAACAGATCTACAACCCTCATGGCATCTCTAGGTTCGGGTACGTTTCCGCTCTAAAGATTATGCTATGTGTTCATGATTGATCTAGGGTTACTGCCTATAGTTCATGTTTAGCCTTAGATTCATCCAACAAATACCACAAATACCATTATATCCTTAACAGGATCATGAGCTCACCATACGTATTGGATTCTTCCATCTGGCCCCTCTTGACCAACGCACTGATCACAGTGCAGTAAGGGAAGGCATCCGAAATGTACCCTCTCTCCAGCAAAGACAAGAAGGTCTCCAACCCCTGATCAAACCTGCAGTACCTAAAGTAGCACTTCATGACGGCGTTCAGAGCATGGTCGGTCCTCCCAAGCTCCCTGAGGACTATGGGGGCACCTTGCCTGACCTGCACTGCCCGTTGATCATCGTGTTGTAAGTCATAATGCCCACCGGGAGCACCGCCCTCAAAGGTACCTGAACAGCCTCTACGCGTTCATTGCGTGGCTGGTCCTGAACAGCCCGTTGAGGAGGGTGTTGTATGTGGTGGCGCACCGTGCGATGCCTTTCTCGGCCATATCGGCGAACACCCGGTAGGCGTTCTCCGGGTGGCCGTGGAACAGGCAGTGCATGAGGGCGTTGTAGCTCCATGCGTCGGGGGCGATACCCGCCCGGGGCATTTCGTCGAACACCTTGACTGCGCGCATCGGGAGCGCGCGGCGCGCGCGATGAGGGAGTTGTAGGTGACGGCGTCGGACCGCGAAGCCCTCGTCCAGGCCAGCGGCGCGGCAGTGTGGGCGGCGAGGAGGGTGTTGTAGGTGACGACGTCGCCCGCGGGGGCGGGGGGGGGGGGGGGGGCAGGCCGAGGCGGATGGCGTCGACGAGGACGGACTCCGCGCGGGGGAGGCTCCCGCCGCGGCAGAGCGCGGCGAGGCATACGTTCATCAGTCGCGTCGACAGCTGCTCCCGTGCCCGAGCCTTTATTGCTCCTCTTCCTCGCCGCGATACTCTCTTCCGGACTCGGTTGCGCTCCGCTTGCTTCGACTCCCATACAGCTCGCTCGTTGTCCCTAGCCGCTTGCCAGCTTGCTACGGGCAAGGCCGCCACCCTATCATGAGGAGAGAGCTCGATTGCACGCCACGGCGGGAGGTCGGCGCCGCCGCCGCCGCTGGGTGTCCGGGGTCGGGAGGGGCGGGGTGAGCGCACAGACCGCGCAGAGAGAGAGAAACTAGTAACTTGGGTGAATGGTCTGTGGGACCGGTGCAAGTGGGCCCCACATCTCAACGATTTGTTGGGCAGGCTCCGCCGACACGTGGAGCTCATTGGACCCACCCGTCAGTAAGTAATAGGAGAGTGCCCCATTCCGTAGCTGGTATAGTGGTATTGTTCAACATTTGCTTCATGAAAATTCGGGAAGGTATTAATATCTTCATAAAAATGGGGACTTTCACACCAAGGCTTAGAGCTATGTTACAAAAAATTTCGTTCGTAATACAACAATATTTGTGAATACAATGAACAAATCGGATGGGCAGTACACCACTGAGGCACTGAGTGAAATCAGCAGGATCATAAATACTCAGAATGGGGAGAAAAAAGAAACAGATACAAAATTATACAGGTGCGCACAAACCGAACCTCACTGCGCTTTCATGGCTTTCTCCTTGCACAGCTGGTGCCACTCCTGCAGCACGGCCGCCTGGAGCGCACGGTGCTCGGCTTCCTCCGCCGTTAGCTTGGAGAGCGTAGAGGGGCCCTTAGGGTTCCCGAATTCATCCAGGTCCTCGTTCTTCTTCTTCTCCTCTTCCTCTTCTTCCGCGGTCTTCGTGGGTGGCAGCTTTGGTTTGGCTGCCTTGAGCAGGGCTATTCTCTCTATGGAAATCTTCAGGCGCTCAGCGGCTGCGCTCTTCACCTCGTCCTCGGGCATGTATTCCACGGCCCCGTCAGTGATATCATCCAGCCAGCCCTGAAGGTCTGATTCGATCTCTTTTGTGATTGATTCATCTGATGCACGCACAACGAATTTGCAGATCATTGTGGTTGTCTCATCACCCAGATCAACGTTCCGGCTGACCTCGCTTGCGCCAAAGATCATCATGCCCACAAACCCACCAAACCAGGTCTTTGCTGCGTAACACAACTGTAGGGAGATTTACAGGTTGAGTTATGACCCAAAATTTTGGCTAATTCTGTACATGAAAGTAACAAGACTTGCCGCATAACGCCATTTAAGTGATACAGAGTATCAAATGCTTACCTGGAATCCAGCTACCGTTCTGATGAAATGAGAGCAGACTTGATGGAAGGGCTTAGAGGAAATTGACTTCAACCCACTGAGGAAAGGAGAGGTATCATACTGCTGAGCAGCAGTGGCCTTGAAACCACTACCTTCATATGTGTATGTGCCAGTGCACTCAACCATTGCTGGCAAGCTTGGCCATAGCCGGAAATACTCAACCGGAGAGCATTCATATGGCAAGAGAAGTTCAGCAAGAGGGATTTTGTAGGGTTGGCACCGTAAAACAACTGGCTCCCCAAGCTCTGGCCGAAGTGAGCGCTTCTGCCTCATCATCTGTGAGTCCTCTTCTGCATAATCTCCTTCATAGTCTGCAGATCCTCCACTTCCATAAAATGGATAATACAAGACTTGAACCCATAGGGAGCATCTCTCAAAATGTGAAACTCCAACAGTTACACTACTTTGGACTGGATCCTGCAGAATTCAATAGGCATGTTCCACAAAAATTAGATTAAAATATGGATTAATTGATCTATGGTGCCAGAGCATAACCTATCTGGAAACAACATATATGCAACCTAAAAGTCCTAACTCCGTATTTGCTGGTTGTTTCAGGCACCAGATGTTAATGCAGCAATTGAGAGACAAATGAAAGATAACGATCGCTTAAAATTTAACAGCATCACCTTGCTGGATTTCATAGTCCCAACTGCTACATAATGTCCAGTGTGCACTATGATATATTGAGCTTTCAACTGGCTGGTCAAATATACTACAATGGGTGGCCTTAATATTTAAGTTTTGGCCAAGAAAGAGATCGAAAAGTTTACTAGCTAAGAAGAAAGAAATATTTCACTGTAAACTATATTCAAAGCATATATTTGTAAGCCAACTGCAATCCTAGAATTTGTTTGCTCCAATCCTGTCTGATGTCAAAACTATTAATGGTAGTATGATATTATAAACTATTTTAAATTATTGGTAGTAAAAACTCGACTTGCGGGGGGTAAGACGGCCCCCGGGCATTTCAGCTTAAGAGAAGATCCTCTCACGCAGATCGAGAAAACCCCCGAACCCCTGCTCCACCCTTACACAGGGGCACCGTTGCCTGGGTGAGAACGACCAATGACCGGGCCGGGCCTTGACCCATGCTTTGGTGTGGTAGCAGACAAGGGGATTTTTTTACCCCCAGATCTGAAATTCGCCCTGAGGGATTCGAACCCAGGACCTGGGGGGTACTACTGAGACGCTCTAACCACTGGGCTAGAGACCCGTTCGCGGTAGTCTTTGAAATTAAAGTGCATAGTAAGAACATTTGCAAAATAGGCACATTTAGATTCGTGGAAGCACCTGAGAAACAAGATTTCGTAGGTGCCGAGCAGTGCGGGAAAATCCATCCATATAATACAGTGCTCCAGAGAGCCCAACTCGGATATCCACCCTGTTGAGTTCCAGCTCAGTCAAATTCAAAATCTGCAACAGCAAAAACTAGTAAAAAAACGCAATAATACAGTTCCAAGTCAAACAATTCTAGAGCTTGGAGCAAAGCAGTATGTGACTACATAGTTGTATTAACTTCTAACCAATCTACCAGGTGGCAAAGTGCACATAAACTATGCTGGAGCAATAAAATTATAAGGTCCCTAACCAGTGTTTAGCAGTAACCATGAAGAAAAGTGTAGTTCAATAAAAATATTGTTGATGGAACAAGGCAAAGATGCATTAATCAGTCCATACCTTTAGATGTAGGGTGATTCTGCCATCAGTTTGATCTGCCAAATGGTATGCTTCGATGTAGCATGGATCGCTGCTGCCAGTCAACGTACATGCTTTTGGAAGCTCTTTGTGCAAAGCACCAATCCCCTTTGTTTGTAGGAGAGTTAACTGAGTGGGATTTGGCCTCCAAAGCTCCTGAATGGCCTTATGAACTAATCCCTCCAATTTCCTATCTTGTGCAGCAGACGCCTCTGAAAACTGAACGGTAAGCTTGTGGTGGCTAAATGGATAATCCCCTGTAGCATCACCAACACCAACCCACCTGCATGAAATATTGAAAAGTTGACATAATTCATATTTTTCCAAATACATGTTCCAGTAGATGATTTTTTTTGCAGGTACAGTATTTTTACAAATACTGCAACCCTCTGTTAAAGAACTAGTTACTCAAGTTTCAAAATGTAACCGTCACCTGTTATCTGGATGGTTCGTCACATATTTTATTATTTGCAAGACATAACGCGACTGATGCTTGGTGACAGAATCAGCTGAAGTACTTGCCCTAAATTCTTCCAATTCTTTACTGAGGAGTTGGCCTGCTCTTGCATTTCTTGTTCCCAAACGTTGAGCACATATGAGGACAGCCTGTACATCTTGTATCCTATTTGATGTAGTGGCAGAGGAATCGGTGTTGAATAAAATCTTATGCATGTTAGATATGATAATATTCAGTGGATCCTCTGGGTCATCAGCTAAAAGAGGATCCAGACCTTCAAGATCAAAGTGTTCAGAAATTGCCCATATCAACCGTGCTGATATTCTTGGGGTATGAACCTGGAAAAAACAATTACTCAAATTTATAGGCCAATCTGGATTAAAAAAATATTGAAAGTACATAGAGGAATTATGTCACCATTGGTCTTTTATTGATCATCTCAAACTAGGAAAGCATCTTTAAAAAGATGCAATTTAAGTTCATAATTATTTGCAAGGGAAGATGAACAAAAGTGTACAAGGAAAACAGTAAAGACATAATCAGATCTAAACACAGGTAAAGCCTTGACAAAGCAGATGTTTTCCCGCATTTCTTTCCTACATAAGATATAACACTTGTTTATAAAAGAGTGTAATGCATAAGTTTGCACGAGAGCCAGATACATGAGACAAGTGAAAAAAACAAGATGCTTGCCAAGAGGCAAAAGCACTTACTGTATTTCATAAGAGTTTAGTGCATAAGAGAAGCACTTATTGGATCTTCCCAACTTCCCATGGAATAGAATATAAAATAGATACAACAGTACTCTACTTATTTGGTTGATGAATAAAGCATCAACTAATAATGAACTATGTGGGATCATGAAAAACAAAACTATGCCATTGAGTATGAAACAGTAATGAATAAAACCCGCACCTTACATTTCAACTGGTATTTAAATGCATAACAAAGTGTGTTTAAATTTTAATATTTAAGAATAATAAGAAGGATCATAACCTCACGAAGATCCCTGATAAGCTGAAGCTGCAAATTTCTGAGTCTTGTCTCATTTAGAATCTGATCTTGAGATGCACCAGCTTTAATTGTCTTCACACCACCTCTAGTATCGTATATATGACAAAGCCGTACAAGCAACTTCAGGTAGCAATCAATTGCGTAGGTACGCCCATCGCAGTCCCAAAGAACACAAGGTCTGCAAACTTCCACCACGTCTAAAGCAGGTTCTGTCCAATTCAATGCACCATAACCAGTTCCATAGGCTAATGCTCCTATAACTCTGCTCTCTGTCCCAGAATTCTTCTGCTCGGGCAGTGGAAGAGATAGCTGGAAACAACTTTCGACCAGGGAGGCGACTAGCTCTTCTCTGAACAAGCTTTTGCTTGTTATGCTGTTTAGATCATCCTTCACCCTTGCATCCTCAAAAAGTGATATCACATCTGTTCCTTGAACAGGCTTCTGACCTCTTCGAACACTCTCCTTTGCAAAAAGATCAACACAAAGAGCAGTCCGACAAATACATGCCAATGCATGCATACGATCTGATTCTGCTCTCAAGTTTTTCACCATTTGAAGCAGTCTTTTGAACAGAGACACCTGCGTCACAGAACATGCTTTTGTCAATTCATCTTAAACATAAATTTGCACAATTCTTGTTCACTAAATTAAAATCATCTCTCTCAACATCTTCTTCACAAGTTATGCACAGAAGGGAAAAAATGGGTAGAATTCGCTAGGGAAAATTTGTTCAGTAGCACTGAAAGGTCACCTCTTTCGGAAAATACCACTAAAAAAACGGGGTTCCGAAAATTACCACCGAAAGATTCATTTTTCTTCGGGATTTAGAATTTTGGACAAAAATACCCCCCTCCCTCACCTTCTCTCCTCCTGCGCCGCCCCGTCCGCCTCCCTCTTCGCCGCCGGCCTCCCCGCTCCTCTCCCTCTTCTCCCCGCTCCCCTTCCTCTCCCTCCTCCTCGCCCTCCGCCTCTCCCCCCGCCGGCTCCCCCTCCCCCGCCGCCCCCTCCCCCGCCGCTCCCTCCCCGCCGCCCCCTCCCTCGCCGCCTCCCCCTCCGCTCCCCCTCCGCTCCCTCCCCGGCTCCCCCTCCCCCGCCGCTCCCTCTCCACCAGGCGATGAAGCCGGCCCGGGGCGTCGGGCGTCAAGGAGCCGGGAGGGGGAGGGGGAGCCGGGGAGGGAGCGGGGGAGGGGAGCGGCGGGGGAGGGGGAGCCGGGGAGGGAGCGGAGGGGGGAGAGGCGGGGGAGGGGAGTGGTGGGGGAGGGGGAGCCGGGGAGGGAGCGGAGGGGGAGGCGGCGAGGGAGGGGGCGGCGGGGAGGGAGCGGAGGGAGGAGCGGCGGGGGAGGGGGAGCCGGCGGGGGGAGAGGCGGAGGGCGAGGAGGAGGGAGAGGAAGGGGAGCGGGGAGGCCGGCGGCGAAGAGGGAGGCGGACGGGGCGGCGCAGAAGGAGAGAAGGTGAGGGAGGGGGTATTTTTGTCCAAAATGCTAAATCCCGAAGAAAAATGAATCTTTCGGTGGTAATTTTCGGAACCCCATTTTTTTAGTGGTATTTTCCGAAAGAGGTGACCTTTCAGTGCTACTGAACAAATTTTCCCAATTCGCTAATAGCTTTAGATTTGGATTTTGGACAGTCCAAATCTTCAAGCATAGATTGGACACCGGCTAGGGAGTAATCCAAATTTCAGCTTTGGTGCATTGTTCAGGACTAGTCCAAGGCGTGCATGTTGTTGTGACTATCTATGCTAAAAACTGTCGGATATAATCTGCACATGATCTGAACAAACTCTACTTTGAATCCGGTTTTCTTCCTGGACCAGGTTTTTCCAACTTGATTTTGTTCTTTGAATGATCCAGGAAAAAACCGACAAGCATGAGGGGATGGCCCTATCTGTTGGCAACAAATTTTTTAGGGGAGCGTGGGAGGGCAGAGAAGTATGCTCAACCACTTTTATATACTACAAATTATTCAGGATATGCCAGTGGATACTTGTGTTTCAAGAAAACTTTATGTATGTTAACCTATTTAGTCGGTGTTCTAAAACAGGATATAATAAACTGTGAGTGGCCCCATAAGGCCATAAGTAACTGGTGCAAAACCACTTTGCTATCGATTAGGCCGCTAGTTAACACAGATCAACATATGTTATTTCTTTTGTGATCTTTTTGGCTTTAGCCTAAATCATTTGCTGGTTAGTTAGTATGTGCCTCTGTGGTATCACTAGAACTCAATCTACACAAATTAGGATGGTTAGAGCTGAATTTTTATGGTTTTTTATAGCAAAAACTGTTTGTGGTATCACTGTTACCCCCTTATCATATTAAAATTGATCTGTCACTTGTTATAGATTGTATCCCTAATATTACATCATATAATCATTGTTATCACATGTCGAAATCTGCACATTATAGTGGCACTATTAGGTACAGAAGATGCCAATATCATACTACACCAGACATCAAAGTAATAATGCATATCCTACTTAAATTTTGGCTCCGGATATTATAATTATTTGTTGATTATATGTGAAGTAATGTGACATTCTGAAGGCACACTACTTGTCTGTTAAATTTGAATCAGTAGCAAGCGAACAACACTATATCACTTATGGACTTAAGTTCCCGAATGACTGATCTATCACCAGATTACAGATCATTGTTTAGCCGATAAAGTACAAATACAAAGGAAGTTTATCCAGTTGTGGCTACCATACTACAATGGAACACATTAAGAACGAGACAATAAACTTTAATTTATGATATGTATATAGCAACATAAATCAGCAGTTAATGCTAGGGAATATACTGACAAACTAGTTAAAATCCCGACAAGGCCTTTGTCGTGTGCTACAGTAGCAGATTCTTAGTCTGCCTTTCAGAGATACAGCAAATGATGCAAATTAGATTGAGTAAAAGAAAAGAAAATAAGTGTAGTATACTAATATTGCAGGAAAACAAATTATTGTCAAGTTAAATGGACAACAATCAGGACCTGGAAGTCCAAACCAACTAAAGCGCCATTTGGTTCACTGCTGCAACAATAATGAGAAGTAAATATTTCGGCATAAGATTGAAATAAGAGATGGCATGGGATAAGCCCGAATTTGATTGGTTCAAATAAGAAACGTATTGGGATTAGGATTTAGGAACTCACTAACCCTTGGTGGTATTGCGAATTGAGATTATAGCTTGAGTTCATTTCAAGTCCATGTATTTTCATGCTGGTGCACTCAAACAAACACCAACTGGTCAGAATTGCATGTTATTGGGATAAGTTTACAGACTCCAATTCAAACAAAACCTTAACGTCATTGAAAGGTAAGCTATATTTCAACTACAAGTTAGATCATCTACAATGACAGTAGATCACCGTATAGGCCAAAAACTAGTAAACTCCAAAATTACTTTATACAAACTTAGCTACCACTAGTCCGCTACCATCAAATGACAGTAAGAACCCAAACACCCACTTCCAGGATCCTTAATCCTATAGTTGGCATTGCGCTTAAAATGCAATCAGTATGCTTACCATAGGAAAAATAGCTAAAAGCAACCATCAAGTTGACTAGGCTAAAGTAAGTTTCCATAAGGCAATTGATTCAGCACCTGCATTCCAAGATCCAGCAAATGGAGATTGGTCACAACAGCCCTGACGATCGTCTCCCTCATCGACGAGAACTCTTGTCGGTCCCATAGCGTCAGGATTGCAATAATGGCAGCTGAAGCCCACTCCGGCTTGCCTCCTGGCACATCTGCGAGCGACAGCATATTGATCCCCACCTCAAACACCAGTGGTGGTTCCAGCGAGCTAAGGAAAGGCAGCAAGTGCGAGACGATATCCGACACCCCCACCAACTTCTCTGCACTCGACTCCACACTATCAGCTATTGTAGTGTCCCCTGGCTTGGCAATCCGCCACAGCGTGTTCACCATGCCAGAAGCAACCATTTTCGCTGCGTGCACAAGAGGGTACACAGTGACCCGGAAGCTCTCAACGGGCATCACCATGGAACGCGCAATGAGCATGTTGCGCCTGGACCAGATGAAGCCGATGGCGTCGGCCGCCCACCAGGCACGAACAGCCAGCGCGCCCTCCCCGTCAACAAGCTTGTCCCCGGCGAGCCGGCTCATGCGGCGCGCATCCAGCTCCTGGAACAGCCGCGCGAGCGCCTCAAACGCCGCGGCGGCCACGGCATCTGCAGAGTCCAGCGCGAGCTCGGCCAGGCGCCCCCACCACGTGGTGGCGTGCGCCATGAGCGAGGGATTGGAAGAACACATGAGCGCGAGGTCATCGCGTGGGAGGAGGGAGGAGAGGGAGGTGACGGCAGCCAGGCGGAGCGACTCAGCGGGCGAGGAGAGAGCGGCGGCGATGTCGGAGTGGGCGGAGGAGAGGAGGGAGGGGAGGAGGTGGGAGGGGAGCGAGGGAAACGAGGCGATGGAGGAGGCGGCAACGTCGGGATCGGGAAAGGAGAGGTCGGAGCGGAGGGAAGATAACAGGAGCGGGTCGAGGAGGTCGGGGGGCAGGGGGAGCGCGCGGAGGAGGTCGAGCGCGAGGCGCTTGCAGACGGCGGAGGAGGGCGCCGACAGGATCTCGGTGGCGGCGGTGCGGGCGAGCGCGGAGACGTCGCGGCCGGCGGCACACTGCTGCAGGGCCTGCAGGAGCGCGGACGACTGCCGGAGCGCGTCCGAGGAACGGAGGTCGGTGGTGATCTGTGCGATGAGTAGGTCCATCGCACCGCCGCTGCGGAAGGGCTCCGGCGATCGCCGGAGCTGGGGGAGAGGGGTGGTCGTGTAGATCTGAGAGGGGGAAGGAAGGGTGCGAGAGGAAGAGAAGGGTCGGGTTTTGTAGTGAGCCGAGTTTGCAGGGCGCTGCCGCTGGACCCTGCAGTGGTAGTAACGGGTCGGATCCTTTCGTTCTGTGAGCACTGACGAGTGGGGACCAAAACAAGTGGGCTCGATCTGGACCGTCTAGCAGAGTTGTTGGCTAAAAGAGATCCGACGGTGAAGACTGTTCCTGCAGTAAAATAAAACAGCCGAGATGATTATTCTCCTATAATGCTCTTTCTTATTCTTTTTTATCTCCATAAAATATTGACGAGTCTTTGTATTTTGATTTAGTTTGATCCTGCAATCATTTCTCAAAAAATCACATATAAACGGTATAAGATGGCCATGCAGCCTTTGCGCAGGGCAAGCATTGCAAAAGCAACCATTCGAGTAATCTATTATTAACCACCCCTACTTTTGCTTACTAATGTACTATAGTGGCAACGAGCGCTCCAACAATATTGTTCAATTTACTGCATAGCCTCTGTATGGCTAGTAGTCTAGCACCATCAGTAACGGATTTAGGGTTTTATCACACTCCAGACTATAAAGTATCAGAGACCATTATTACCTAGGCTAAAAGAGAAAATTATATCCTAAACTTATCTGAGTTTCACACTGATAAATATCGTATGTCCCAAAACTGAAGCCTAAGATGCTATGAGTATGGGATATGCCCTTGAGCACCACAAAAGTGATTGCTCCGGATGTAAATGATGTTGAAACAGGCAGTATCAAAGTCAACATAATGTGATTTATTTCTATTTCCTTACAACCTTCTAGAATTTAGTGATAGCATTGGTTTGTGGCATTTTGCTAGTGATATCCCAACAAACAAGATGCTGTCGTACGGGGAAGGAATTGGTGGCAACGCTGAGGAGGAAGAGGCGCGGCACGAGGGTTCGAAGGAGAGGAGGCAGCAGTTGCGGGAGGTGAAGTGGTTGCAGGAGGCGGAGGATGTGGGGAAGAGAAGAGGAGCGCGGGCCGCGGGCCCAACATTTTCTACGAGGAGCAAAAGAATTACCTGCATGTGGATCTGGATGGCTGATATTTGATCGGACGACTGAGAAGAGAGGAAGGAGAATGGACCGACGACCACCAATTCACACTTTTATAATAGTAAAGATTTAGTAGAGTGCAACAAACGTAATATTATTTGGCCTTGTACCATGGAGATGGTGTCAAATGAGACATGAGATGATCACACGTCTCTACATAGTTAAGCATTACAAATTATGGGGTTATATGGGGTAGTACGTGTCATTGGGGGGAAGAGTATGATGACGACGTCCAGGCCCGTCCCTGGGGCGTGCAGCCTAGGCGACGGCGCAGGGCCTCCAATTGTCATAGGCCTCCAATTTTTTAGTACCATAACCCACTAAATAGCTAAGCAGGTATTTGTTTCGTTGGCCCAATAGCACAAGAGGATCGCCCACTAGCAAGCCTAATAAAAAATGATTTTCCGGCTGACTGGCGGCCGCACGACGTCGTTTTGTCTCCTGACTCCCGCGATCCCAATTCCCAAACCTTTTCGTTTCGTCTCCTATCGGCTATCGCGTATCGCGAGTGACGGCGACGGCGAGGCGCCGAGGCAAGGCCCTGAAGGTAATACTAATTAGTAATCATTCATATTTCTTTTTTTTCAATTCATTCACAGCGAACTATGCGAGTAGCGGATCGATCTCTAAATTTTGTTTCAAAGAACACTAAAAGAATGATGCTATTCAAGTAAAGATTATGCAACATAGGTACCATTCTTGATATATCTTATTGCAATGTAATACATTATATATATCGTACACCTTATTGTAGTCCTATTTTTTTAGACCAGTAGGCCTCATTTTTTAGTTTAGTACAAGGCCTCAGATCTTCCCGGGACGGCCCTGACGACGTCGGCTGTTGAGTTAAAATATTTTTTAACCTTAAATTTTATTTATTTATTAGATAATAATAATATACGGTTAACTTATAATACTGTATCAGGCGTCCCGAAGACCTCTTATTAGCGAGGCCCTAACACAAGAAACTCAAAGTTCTGTCATTTCATGATCTCGCACCGAAGGGGTTTTCTCCGCCACTTATGTACCAAAGAAGAGTAAAAAAAAAAAGAAATCATTATTTCCTCCTCCTACGGGTCTGTTTCTCCAACACCCACCGACCTCTTCTCCCAAATCAAAACTGCCTCTCCGTCGGATCGATCCCAATCTGACTACCCTCCCCAGTCCCCACCCTCCAAAACCCTACCCCCCCCCCCTTCGCCTCGTACCACAGCGGCGGCGGAGGTATGAGATGACCGTGCGCCCTCTGCGCGGGTAAGCATTGCGAGTCGATCGCGTGGGGGCTGTGAGCGGTGTTGGCGGCGCGAAGTATGGCGACGTCGTCAGCGGCTGGTGGGGGCGGCGTGGCGGGGGGCGCGGCCGGGCGGAAGACCTACTTTAAGACCCCCGAGGGCCGGCACAAGCTGCAGTACGAGAAGACGCATTCCCCCTCCGTGCTGCACTACAACCACGGCGCTGGCGGCAAGACTATCTCCGAGGTATTAACGGCAGCGGCGCCGCCGGCGATCGCATCGCGGGTTACGGCTAGCGCGGGGGTTGATACGACGGTTGGGATCTCGATGGGTTACTGTGGGTGGGGTGGGGAATTGAGAAAATTGATATTATGCCACTCGTTTGGAGTGGCTTCGATAAAATGCCACTCTTTAGATGGCAATTGTTAAAATGTCATCCAATACATGATTAGTTCTACGATTTACCATTTTAGGGGTTTTAGCCATTTCTTTTTTATTTTTTTATTTTTTCCCCCTAAAATTGCATAGGAAATGTCCATAATACCCTCCATTTCTTTCGAGTCTCTTTGTCTCCGTTCAATTCATTCCGCCTCCGCCGCTGGAGGGCTTCGCCGCTACCGCCGGAGGGCTTCGTCGCCGCCACCGTAGGCACGGGCCGCCGGCGCCGCGCCCGCGCGTACGGACGGACGGGGTTTGGGGTCTTGAGATCGAGGATGACGGGAACTGAGTTTCAACTGCCAAAGCAAAAATGTGTTGTGAGTCCTTCCTCTGGTCTAAAGCAATAATGAGCATGCATATGCTGATATGCATGACTCACGAGTGACGACCTAGCTTGATTGCTAGCTAGCTTCTTAATCCATATCTATCCATATCTATTAGACAGTATAAGTTGCTGAAGATTCTGCAGTTGGTTTGTGTTGTACAAGATTGCAGCTGCAGAGGTTGCCGTGGGCTGGGCGGCCCTGCAATACGTCCGACACATGGAGATAATTCTGTTTAACAGACTTTTATAATCTTATCTCTTGTAGTCATCTAAATGTAATCTATCTATATACTAGAAGCCTGGAAGGGTCCCATATCTCCACTTGATCGGATTCCATTCCATATACCCAAAGTATACAATATGGAGTACTACACTCGACAGAGACAGAGACAAGAGACAGAGAGGAGAGGGCGGCGCTGGTTTCATAATGGATGCCGCATGTTCCGCACGCGCTGGTTTTTTATCTCTCGCAGATCGAATTCCTTGGCTTCCAATTCCGCTGGTTTTGGTTCGGTTTGGATTGGTCTGGGCAACTGATCGAAAATCTCTTCCAATGCGGCGGCGGCGGCGGAATGAATCGAACGGAGACAAAGAGACTCAAAAGAAATGGCTAAAAGGAGGATATTATAGACATTTCCTATACAATTTTGAGGGAAAAAAATAAAAAATGAAAAAGAAATGACTAAAACCCCTAAAATGGCAAATCATAGAGCTAATCATGTATTGGATGACATTTTAACAATTGCCATCTAGAGAGTGGTATTTTATCGAAGCCACTCCAAAGGAGTGGCATAATATCAATTTTCTCTGGGGAATTGGGCGGTGGAGCTGGGTGTTGACCTGATCAGGTGCCGGATTTAGGTGTTCTGTTCTGTAGATGTGTTGGGATTTCGATTGGTTTTAGTTAGGGTTTGGGGTAAGTTTTGGGCTGTGGTAATTTCTGGTGACATGTTTGGAGAGCTTACTGCATGTTTTAGTGCTTCTGGTAAAATTGGCATTATTGGTAGTTCCCAGGGTGCATTATGAGTGACCATCTAAGGAACCTATGATAGCGATGAACTTAGGTGGGATTCTAGTTGGGGACTCTAATGGTATGAACCAAGGCTTTTGGTTATTTGATAGGTAGACCTTCAGGATGTTCGACTTCATTGTGTTGTTTATTCTTCTGTTATGTAAAATTAAGATAATTATTGATTAGTTTTGATGGCGGCAGATGATGGTGGCATATTTGAAGGAGAAGCCAGCGGGGCAGGGCTCCACACCTTCAACGCCAAGCTTTAGCAGTGGGATGCGGTCTGCAGCTGCGAGACTGCTTGGTACTGGGAATGGGTGCCGGGCACTTAGCTTTGTGGGGGAGCAATGGTGTCAGCAGAGCTGTCTCGGGGAGCAGCCCTATGGGTGGAGCCATTGGTACGTCAACAAGCGTTAGTGGATCGCAAGCCATGGTGAATTATGATGGCAAGGGCATGTACATCATCTTCAATACTGCTGATACACTGTTCATCAGTGATCTCAACACACATAACAAAGTACTTGTTCCCTTGTTGAATGCATGTTAAAGTTACTTACAAGTGTGTCGCCTTGTGGCTCTCTGATCAAGCTATCAATTGCACCAGGATCCAATAAAGTCCATCCACTTCAGCAACTCAAATCCGCTTTGCCAAGCATTTGACCCAGAGGCCAAAGATGGGCATGACCTGATCGTTGGAGTGTGGTCAGGAGATGGTCTGCTGAGTACCTTTTAATTTGGAATGCTTTATTCCTAGATTTGAATTATGTCTTGAGATGCGGTATTTGTGTCCATTGTGCAGTGTATTCAATGTCATTGAGGCAGCAATTGCAAGATCCTGGAAAGAAGCCTGTTCATCTCAACATTTTATCAATAAAGATAAAGATGGAACCCCCAACAGGCATGTTTGCATTTCCACTGTTTACTTGAAAAATGAAAATGATAACTTTTGTCATAATAAGCTTGGCAAATTTATATCAGCATTACCTTACAATTACTCTTTTGTCATATTTTCGTTGCATGCTATGTCCTCAACACTAAGGTTGTTTTAGGGTACCTTTGAAAGTTGGTCTAAATCAGAGTCATTTTTGTGTGCATTATGAGAAGTTGTAAGAGACTTCTGCTATCATTAGTGGATAAGGAAAAGGGTTTAAAACTTTATTTGGCTAGTTCTCAATTGATAGCATCAAACATTTTTCATTTTTTTCCTTCACCATCTATGTAAATATTACTGAAATGCCTGGCAGCATGCTTTGTATTGCATGAAATTTTCATTCTGCCTGCTTCAAATTGGCATGGGAGAGCATAGTTCAGGATACCCTTATTCCTTCCATTGTTTTGGAATATCTTCTAATGCTACCATGGTGGGTCCAATAGATGTCCTGTTCCTTTCTTCCAATAGAAGTCAATTACAAAATTCTTAAAGTTCTCATTTGCATTTCTGGTGTTTCTATTAAGACTTCTTTCCTACTTCTTAAAAATCTAAAACAAGGAGTCATTCTAGGCACACCATTTTTATCATTGATACGTCTTTTTCTTGTGACAAATGATAGTATCAAGTTTGAAATCAAGAACCAAGAATTGGAATTAAAATTTTGTTCCATACCCGAAGAAGCGTTATTGAATCAATTTATAGAGATTGCTTCTAGAAAAGAAAATATTGTCAATGAAATATCCATTGAACCTACCATAACAAACATTCAAAGTGTTAGTTACATAAATATATTGCAGCTGAAGAACACTCATCCTTTTCCCATGTCTTGGCCTCAAAACGAGTAGCAAAATATGCATAAGGAAGTGCTCATCCAAAACAAGTTGCTAGGGAATCATTATAAGCATGATATAAGTTGTCATGATCATTTTATAAGTTTACTCTTTAGCTATGAGAGCCAAAAACGAAATTCTATGCAGCCATATGCTTCTCATGTTAACCTTTATGGAATGTCAAAACCTAGAAAGTCTTGTTTCCATAGAGTAGCTTATAAAAACTTATTTGAGCATGATCAAAAACACCTCTTTAACCAACAATTTGGCACATATGATGACTCATATCTTTGCAATAGTTGTATATATGATGACTAACATTTTTGCAATAGTTGGTTGTTGCTCAAACATCATTATCAAATAGTTTTGGTTCATATTATATGTATAAAGGCATCATTCAAAAAAGTAAGATGCAGCCCAAACAAAGGATATAATTGGTCATACTATGTAATATCATGTTACATTCTCATCAATGTAATATCATGTTACATTTTTACCAAATTATTGATCAAAAGAAACATGATCCATGATAACAAAGGTGTAAGGAAGGCAATGTGTGCAAAAACATTTCATGACTATCAACTAATCCAGTTGGATTAGTTGTCTTCCTGTCACATTACAGGGGAATCATGTCTCAGCAAAGATATATACAAATGAGCTCTTGGAAATTACTCCAACTACGGGAGGGGAATCCTGAGCGATTCAATCATAATTTTCCTGCAACAGAATTGCAACAAGGCTTACTCAATCTACTCTGGCAAGCAAAGAATAGTAAGGAAAAAGCTCATTCATTACGTAAGCTAGCCTACTATTTCAATCATATGATGCTCAAAGATACAAGAGCAAAATCATCAGATTATATATCCTCAGAAGAGGCTTCTGTATCAAGAGATATTCTTCCCAAAAAGGAAGGAAGCCTATCAAAAGTATTAAATCTAGGTGCTGGATCACCTAGCAATTCAAAATTATTGGATCTGGATATCAGATCAAAAGAGCATTCAAAAGTATCAGATCTGAATACCAGATCACCAAAATATTCAAAGATGAGTCTCGATATGAGACCATCACAATGTTCAAAAATATTGGATCTGGGTGGTATATCCCCAGATGACTCAAAAATATCAGATCTCAATGAGAGCTCCTGATTGTTCAAAAACATTTGATCTAGACACTAGATCACAAAATGTTTCAAAAATATTGAGCTTGAATACAAGCTCACCAAGCAATGGTTTTATCCACAAACAAGCATATACATCCAATATAACTGCATCCTCAGACTGCATAAATATCAGAGAACTTCTTACAGCCTTTCCACAAATAAAAACCATGGCTTTATCAACTTCAGATAGCTTTCATACAATTGTATGTAGCCACAAAAATATTGTGAGAAGAGAGAATTGTTGTAGCCACAAAAATGAAGTAAGAGAGAGTATAGCCTTGAAAGAACCCTTTAACCATACTTCTCAAGAAATCCTTACTTCCAGATTAAGTTTCAAAACCAAGTAAACACTATCCTGCCTAGGACCAGATATCCAAGAATTAATTTGGAAAAAATACCAAAAAAGACAAATGAAAGTATTCTCATACCTCCAAGAATACTTCATTAATTTGTATGAGGGAAGAGAAATTAACCCTAGCATCCGAGTCAATATTCATACATTCCCACTCCTCCACTTTGATGACCAGATAATTTTCCAACCATACCACAAATATATAATATTGAGAGCAGAAATAGATCTCGAATTCTTCCAAGGCCTACAAACATGAAACCATAAAAATATTTCTCTTCAGAGTATCATAGACCAAGGTCTAGTCGCTGCTATCTATGGCACAAGAAACCAGATTCTTCAATCTGACCTTGGGATTGCGGTTAAAGAAGACTGTAAGAGATTGGCGTCTTCCAAAGGGAGATACAAACTTATTTTCTATTCTACTCCTCCAAGGTTCACGCCACCAATAAGACCTGCAATGCATGATATTTATGTTTTCAAAGGATATTTCAATTTCTTTGATAAACAAAGAACGGGTGCCCTGACCGAAAAACAAAGGGAACTCTTTCGTCAGAACACAAATCATGATAAATGGCGATGGTTCAAAGAAGCCCTGGAAATTGAAGAAAGTATTCATCTTGACACCACATACCAGATGATCTTTCAGAATCAAATAATAAATATATGGTGTGGTGGAAGTAATGGTTTCCTACATAAAGGTGTCGGACGCTTGATAAAACCAGATTATGGTGAAGACACCTTAATTAGAAAGGAATATCGTCAACTACTGGATTGGTATGAATTAATCCAACCAGATAAAGATACAACATTTACATCAATAATGATAGATGACGACAGCGAATAACAATAATTGTTCGCAAAGGCTCTCCGACAACGAGGACAATTGTCAGGACAATTATATGAGTACTATGAACTATTGCAGACAGATGCAGTCTGGTCAAAAGTGTCATTATGGCGAATATTTTTCACGGAGGTCTAAAGCTTCATCATGACTCCCTGAGGTGTAAAGCGTCATCATGAAGAATGATATCGACGGTCAAAAGACGTCATCATGGGGCATCTTTACCCATGTTTATCCCAGGGGTGGCGACCCCTATATAAAGGGTATGAAGGCAAGCTTCAAAGGCATCACTCCTACCACCCCTCAGATCGCTCTATCATTCCACAAAGCTCTGAGAAGGAGATTGATCACTCCACTCCAATACCACTCCACTACCATAACAAACTAGTGTAAAATAAGTAGTAACCTAAATAAAGACTCAATCTTTGAGTCTAAGTGTGTAAGTTTGTAAGAGTGTAAGTGTGTAAAATCTAAGTGTGGTTTGTATAACTAAAACTTATAATAGTTCTAGCTTCTGGTGTACTACACAGAAGGTTCCTCCTTCTGTCTATCAAGGTATATGAATGAACGCTGGAACGATTTCTCCCTAAACTCTCTTTATTCTATAGTTCTTTCTATTACTTATGTTGTCCTATTATATTACTAATGTTCTTTTTATTCTGTTCTTTAAGTTCTATACTTAAGTTCTTTATGTTCTATATTATTTCGTTCTAACTTTATATTTGTTTCTTTCTATTATGTCCTTTACTTTCAGTTCTTTAAGTTTATGTTCTTTCTAATTTATGTTCTATCTTTTATATTTTAAGTTTATGTTCTCTCATATCTTTTAGTTCTTTGTGTGTGCTACATATGTTTTAGTTTCAGTTATTTACTATTCCTGTTCTTATTTACTGTTTTTCCTTTCTGTTCTTATTTCCTATTTACGTTCTTATTTAATATTTATGTTCTTAGTTACTATTTGTTTTAAATAAAAAATAATATCAACCCTTCCAACCTGCATATCATACTCTATCCTCCTTGCATTCACCTCTGTCCATTCTCTACCATACATCATAGCGACCAGATCCCTGAGTCGCTGCCTGGGTTCTCAATTTGGTGTGTGTATATACACACACACACACCTCGTATATACTGGTTTTTTTGTCTAAAAAATTTGGGTATTCAGCTGAATACCCATAAATCACTGTAGGTCTGCCCCTGACTTCCAACATGCTCGTGCTGTTCTTTTTCCCCTTTTACTGTATTCTATTTTATGTATTTGTTGATAAGCTAGGGCAGTGAATGTTTTTTCTTGCCCTAGTAATTTTGAGTACAACTGGATATTCTTATTCTGTGAGTATATCTTGAAACATAGACTGTGGTACTGTCATGTGGTATATGCTTTAGCTACTACTTAGTGTTGCCTTTTCCTATCGAGCTATTACTGGCAATAATGCCTTTTCACGTTTGCATGCACTTAGGATACCCAACTGCTTCTCTGGGATCTGGCACTGGATGAGATTGCTGTGCCACTGCGCCATCCTTCCAGCGGCTCACCAACATTTAGCAGTGGAAGCCCTTCTGCACACTGGGACAATGCATGCCCTCCGACAGGTGTTCTTCAGCCTTCTCCACGGATGCGAGATGTACCAAAGCTCTCACCTGTTGTTGCGCACCGAGTACATGCTGATCCCCTCTCTGGCCTGGAATTCACCAGTGAATCAATTCTAACCATATGCAGCGAGGGGCTAATCAAAATCTGGTCCATACCCCTCCATAGTGAAAACACCCAGCAGCCAAATTCTTCTGAGCCGGTCGTAGGCAATGCAATTTCAAAGGATAAGATAACATCATCGAACAAAGCAGGCGTTTCCAGCTCCAGCTTCAAGCAACCATCACCTGTTCTTTTCACATGATTGAATGCCTTTGCTTGCATTTTTGTCATGCTTGCTTGGCCCTGGCTATTCATATTTTGTCACTAACAGGACGATTAATGAAACGGGACTTCTCTTGGGAGGCTGCTAGCGATGGAGGCGTGCTTTGTCCCTACTTCGTAGATGTCTACGCGGCTAAAGAAAATAACGGAACTTGCTCCTGTACAGATACAGATATTCCCAAGATGAATTAGTACATGTTTACCGGTTGTGTTCCACAATATTTGGTTGTTATTTTATAACATTTCAGTAGATTAGAGTATGTACCCGTTTTTTTGCCTAGTCATGGTAAGTTAATTGCCTAGGTGTTTTTTTGAGGCTACAGATCATGGGTGGTCAATGGATTCCATTGGGCTGGTGGTATTTTCCCCTCAAAACAATTGTTATCTCCGTGGAACACTGTAAATTACTACTGCCGCCATTGTTATACAGTATTTCTGAATCTCGTTGGGTATCCAATTTGAAGAAATGGCCTTTTAATTTATTTTGTATCGGGGTACTAAATACTATATAAATTTAAGAAATGAAGAAATGAGAGAATCCAGAATAGCTACCAGAAAGACTAGTTCAATTCATAATGTACTACAAAAAACAACGGTTTTATTATTTGACTATCGGGAGAAGCAAGTACAAGGGGTGCACTAATTACCAACACCAAGGAAGTTGTAATGATGCAAAAACAGCTAATTAGAAAGCAAGAGTTATATTTCTAACCCTCCAAGCTATTATCGAATAAAGTTGAATTTGACCAAATACACAAATGAAACTCCACGTGTAGTTTTCTACGTAGTCTGTTCTAAGTCACAAAAAGAGAGGAGGGTCGTGTTAGGATCGGTGAGCTAACATAAAAAAGCCATCTTTTTATGGAATGAAACCTAAAATTGATAATTCGTTAGGGCGTAACCCTCTTAATGACACGCTATATCAGAATGGATGGGTCAGAAGGTGAAGGAGGTGGAGCATACTACCTTTAAGTTGTGGTATACTGGAACAGAACGAAGCAGGAATGGAGTGGGCATCTTAATCGATAAGAACCTCAAGAGTGGAGTTATTGACGTGAGGAGACAAAGGAATATAATTATCCTAGTCAAGCTAATATGTGGCCATTTGGTTTTGAATATTGTTAGTGCATATGCTTCACAAGTAGATTTGGGTGAGGCCGCTAAAAGGCAATTTTGGGAAGATGTAGATGATATGGTTATAAATGTGCATAACAGTGAGAAGCTTTTCTTAAGAGGCGATTTCAACAGTCATGTTGGTACAACTAGTGGGCGTTTCAGAGGGTGCATGGGGGTTTTGGTTATAGTGGTAGAATGAAGAAGGAGAAGATATCTTAAATTTTACCTAGCATATGATCTAATATAGCTAACACCCTTTTTTAGAAAGAGACATTCCCATTTAGTTATATTTAGCAGTGGTCAATATTCTAGCCAAATAAATTTTATCCTTGTTAGGAGGGAGAACAAACGAACCTACATAGATTTCAAGGTTATACCTGGAGAGTGTGTTACCAATCAACATAAGCTATCATTAGGATACAGGTTCGATCGGTTAAGATCTCCAAAGCCACGAGGACGAAGTGGTGGAAACTCAAAAGGGATGCTTCACATGCGTTTAAGGAGAGGATGATCGTGGGAGGGATATGGAATATGGGAGAAGTGAATAATACGTGGACGGAGATGGCAACTCGCATTAGGAAGGTGGCTACAAAGGTGCTTGGAGTGGCTCGAGGGGCAAGATGCAAACATAAAGATACTTGGTGATGGAACAAGGAAGTGCAAAAGGCTATCGAGAAGAATAAGAAATGCCACAAGCACATGTAGCATGATAGGAGTGATGACAACGTACAGAAGTACAAAGTAGGAAAAAAGAATGCAAATAAAGTGGCGAGTGGGGCACAGGGCAAGGCCTATGAGGAACTTCATCAGAAGCTAAGTATAAAGGAGGGCGAGAAGGATGTCTATAAGATGACTAAACTTCGAGAAAGAAAGACGAGAGATTTCAACCAAGTTAAATAATCAAAAGGTGGAACTAATAGACTTTTGGTGAAAGACGACGAGATCAAGAATAGGTGAAGAGATAACTTCAATGAGCTGTTCAATGGAGACAATAGAGATGTATAATTGAACTAGATGATGCTTTTGATGACAGTATGATTGAACTAAATGATGCTTTTGATAACACCAATAGGAGGTTTGCTTGAAGAATTTAGGAGTTAGAAGTAAAATAGGCCTTAAAAAAGATAAAAGTGGTTAAGGTGTTGGGACCTGATAACATTTTTATTGAGGTGTGAAAATACATAGGAGACGTGGCGATCGTTTGGCTAACTAATTTGTTCAATAGTATTTTTAGGTCGAACAAGATACCTAATGAGTGGTGGATACCAATTTTCAAAATAAAGAAGACATTCAAAGTTATACTAATTATAGAGGAATTAAGCTCATGAGCTACACAATGAAGTTTTGGGAGCGAGTGATTGAGCTTGTTCAAGAAGAGTGACTAGCATCACGAAAAACCATTTTGGTTTTATGCTCGAGAGGTCGATCACGGAGGTTATTTTCTTGACACGACAGTTGATGGAAAGGTATAGAGAGCAAAAGAAAGATCTTCACATAGTGTTTATTGACTTAGAGAAAGACTATGATAAAGTGCCAAGAAAGGTCATGTGGTGGGTGCTCCAAAGGAAAAGGTTCTAACAAAGTATATTACCCTAATCAAAGATATGTATGAAGATTTTGCGACTAATGTCAGAGCATGTGGTAGCGATGTTAATGACTTTCCTATTAAAATACGATCACACTAAGGGTCAGCACTAAACCCATATATTTTTGCTCTAGTGATAGACGAAGTCACGCAGAACATACAAAAATATATCCCTTTGTGGTGTCAATAGGAAATGGGAATTGTGGAGGAAGACTTTAGAATCGAAGGGTTTTAGACTTAGGACTAAAACTAAGTATATAAGATGTGATTTCAGTGGGCCTGGGCAGATGATGGAGATGTTAGTTTGGAGGGACAAATAGTGACTAGGAAGGACACTTTTCTATTGGGATAAATGCTATAGTGGAACGACGAGATTGATGAAGATGTGAGCCATAGGGTAAGAGCGGGGTGGGTGCAATGGTACCAAGCATCGGGTATTTTGTGTAATAAAAAAGTCCCTCAGAAGTTAAATGGTATGTTCTATAGGACGGCGATCAGATACGCGATGCTATATGGAGTGGAATGTTGGGCGACTGAAAGACAACATGTACAGAAGATGAGTGTCGTGAAGATGAGGATGTTGTGGTGGATCGATGGTCACACAAGGTGGGATTGAATCCGCAATGATGATATACGTGATAGGGAGGGGGTAGTACCATTGAAGAGAAGCTTGCCCAACATCACTTGAGATGTTTTGGACATCTCCAACAGAGGCCTTCTGAGGCACTGGTACGTAGTGCAGTTTTAAGGTGTACTAAAAACATAAGAAGAGGCAGAGATCGACCAAGATTGTCATGGGAGGAAACAGTTAACATAGATTTGAGGGATTGGTATGTATCCAAAGAGTTAGCTTTAGATAGGAGCGCATGGAAGTTAACAATCCACATACCGGAACCATGACATAAGAAGAAGGTTTAGGGATGGTGTTTTAGGCTTCGGTTCAGATGGCAGGATGTAGGTCTTAGAGTTTTAGCCTTGTAGGTTTTATTATAAGGCTCTCATTTCTTTGATCTTAAGAATGTTTCATTCCTAGCCTACCCTAACTTGTTTGGGGCAAAAGGCTTTGTTGTTGTTATTTGACATAAATGAAACCCAACCATACATTAGTCCTTGGGTCAGTAGGTAGCACACAGTTACATCATTGTATATAAAACACATATCTCACAAAAACAGAACTCTTAGCTAATAGTAAACATCACAAAAATAGACCAAACAGTCTTTTGACTTAGACACGGGCTGACTAGGCCAAAACCTTTAAAGAGTAGCAATGAAAATAGAAACAACACATAGGTGGGACTATCATGATATGCCCACAAGTAATTAGCTGTGCTCGTGACCTAGTTCTTGATCTCTTCATCTTCTAGTCTTGTCAATGCCTTTAGACGATCATATGTCTTTTCTTAATTCTTCTTACTTATTAAATGATAGGAATTGAGCAACAGTGAGTATGAAAATACTCAGCAAGCCACCACATAGAATGCAATTATGATATGTGTGTGTGTGTGTGTGTGTGTATATATATATATATATATATATATATATATATATATATATATATATATATATATATATATATATATATATATATATATATATATATATATATATATATATATATATATATATATATATATAGGAAAAATACCTTTTACACCCGGGTGTAACTACACCCACCTTTAATATACCACATAAATAAATTCAAAATACTCCTTTATCACTTTAGGTATACTCATATACTAATTATAAGATATTCTAATGTGAACCACATGAAAAAATTGCAAGGGAGTCCATAGTTTTTAGCGTATTTTGTAAATACCTTTATATACGTACATAAAAAGGAGTATGTTGAAAAAAATGTACATACCACCTCTGAAATATTATTCATACCACCTATATAGTCTTAAATACTCGTATACTACATGTACATACTCCTCGTTACGCGAGATACTCCCTACGTTGTGAGATACGACATAGGGTGTAATTACACCCGGGAGTAGAAAAGAGGCTTCATATATATATATATATATATATATATATATATATATATATATATATATATATATAAAACAAAGGGAGGCACGGAGTGCGTGCGGAGGCAGCCCTCCATGCATCTTATTTATACTCTGAAGAGTGCACGCGGAGGCAGCCCTCCGTGTGTTTGATTTATACTCCGAAGAGTGCGCACGGAGGTAGCCCTCCGTGCGTCTTATTTATACTCCGAAGAGTGTGCGCGGAGGGAGCCCTCCGCGTGTCTTATTTATACTTCGAAGAGTGTGTGTAAAGGCAGCCCTTCGCGCGTCTTATTTATACTCCGAAGAGTGCGCGCGGAGGTAGCCCTCCGCGCGACGAGCTATTACACATCGTAAAGACATGTGTCTTCATGAACAGTGCGCTTTATTTATTTTCCCGTTTGCGCGGGCGAGCTATTACATATGGTAGTACGCCAGTAGCAAGCTGGGTGTTTCTCCACCTCTACGCCTAATACCATCGCAGGCGATCTGCATTCTATGTGTGGCGGAGACTTCGCCCCTCCAGAGTTGAAAGACGATACGCTCCCTACTGTAGAGCCGCTGTGACGATGTCGGGGCCCTCCCACTTAGATTCTAGCTTGTCCACCGATGCCGCGTGCAATGCCATCTTGAGGACAAGGTCTCCCGGCTAGAATTCCTGCGAGTAGACGGTGTGATCGTATGCACGCGCTGCTCGATGTGCATATTTCACGACATGCTCGGTGGCGCTAACTCACGCGCCGTCGAGGTGGTCCAGAGACAGTGCCTGCTCTTCAGTCGGAGCCTGACTGAGGACTCTCCTTGAATCGGCTTTGATTTCCTTAGGCATGATCGCCTCGTCACCAAAAAGAAGCTTGAACGGTGTAAACCCTATCGGGCACATCACTGTTGTGTGGAGGGACCAAAGTACGCTGTGAAGCTCTTCTGGCCACTTGCTTTTCGGGACACCTACGAGGCGTTTCTTGACCCCGGTGGAGATTGCGCTGTTTGCCCGCTCGATCGCCCCGTTGGACTGTAGGTGTCCAACTGAGGCATACCAGAGCATGATGCCCATGCGGTCGCAGAACGCCCTGAAGGGCACTGAGATGAAATGCAGGCCATTGTCGACAGTGATCTCCCTGGGCACTCCAAAGCAGCAAATGATGTTCTGCCAGAGGAATCGTTGCACTACTGCGGAGGTTACCTTGGTGTGCGTAGCCGCCTCGGGCCACTTGGAAAAATATTCAAGGGCGACTATGACAAATCGCAGGTCCCTAGGGGCACGCGGGAGTGGGTTGATGACGTCGATGCCCCACCGCACCAGTGGCCATACTGGGGAATGGGCTGCAAATTAGTGGGAGGTCTATGAATGACCCTTCCCATCCATTGGCATCCCTGGCACCGGCGCACGAGATCATGCACGTCCGCGATGGCCGTTGGCCAATAGAAGCCCTGCTTGAATGCCTTTCTGACAAGAGATCTTGGCGCAATGTGCGAGCCACAAAGTCCTACGTGAATTTCGGCAAGGAGCCGCTATCCCTCGCCATGCGAAAGGCATCGTAGTAGTGGGGCGCAAACCCCCTGCTTGTAGAGAATGCCATCCAGGACCTCGAAGGACCTAGCGCGATGTTGTAGCTGCCGCAGCTCGAGAGGATTATCTGGTTTAGCTATACCTTGCAAAAGGCTGTAGATGGGCTCCCGCCAGTTGCCTTGCTAAGAGATTTGGTGGATGAGGGTTGTATCATGCTTATCCTGCTCGATAGCTGTGGAGGCTAGAACTTCGGTGAACGCCCCTGTGGGTGGAGGGATTGTTGACTGGTAGCCTTAGCGACCGCATCGGCATGCTCATTGTCCTCTCGTGGAATAGCCTTCACTGTGATGCCCATGAAATGGCGCTTCTTCACCCTTACCATGGCTAGATATTTGGTTAGGTCAGGGTCCATGGCCTGGTAAGACTTGTCGACGTGTCCTGCAACTAAGCGCGAGTTGGTGTGCACGAGCACCCTCCGCGTGCCGAGGGCCTTGAGCTTGGCAAGACCGAAGAGCAGTGCTTTGTACTTAGCTGTGTTGTTTGTCACTGAGAACCCAATGCGTGCTGAGTATAGCAGGCGATGGCCCTCTGGTGTAGTGATCACTGCACCCACCCTAGCACTGGAGGCGCTGTAGTCTCCGTTGTTGTGGAGGCTCCACACCGGGTCTACCGGTAGCTGGGCTTGTGGCTAAGCTGGTAGGGTCCATTCGACGAGGAGGTCCGCTAGGACTTGAGATTTTATGGCCATGCGTGAAGCGTATGTCAAGGAGAGGTGGGAGCTTGGCTGCCCATTTACCGATGCAGCCCATGGATTCGTTATTGTGCAGCATCTCCGCCAAAGGGAATGAAGAGGGCACGGTGATGTTATCAGCCAAGAAGTAATGACGGAGCTTCCGCGAGGCCATGACAAGGGCATAGGCTAGTTTTTCTAGTTCAGTGTACCGTGTCTTGGCACCTTGAAGGGCTTCGGAGATGAAGTAGACTGGTTGTTGAAGGGACCCCTCCTTGAGAATGAAGACTGCGCTGACTGCTGTTGCCGTAGCCGCGAGGTACAACAGCAACGGAGCCTTTGGTGTCAAGAAGCTTATGTGCTCACATCTCGCCGTGGCATCGACCGGTTGGTCTATGCAGGGGAGCGGGTAGTTGTCCTTTGGAAATGCCTTGTTGAGCGTGGTGAAATCGACGCACATGCGCCATGCGCCACTGGCCTTTTTGACTAGCACCGGATTCGCGAGCCACTCTGGGTGCTGCACTTCGTGGATGACTCCGGATTGGAGTAACTTCGCGACCTCCGCTTTGGCCGCCTATTGGTGCTCGGGGGACATGCGCCAGAGCCTTTGTTTGACTGGCTTGGCGTCAAGGCGAACTGTGAGGCTATGCTCAATGATGGCACGGTCCACCCCCTTTATGTTGGCTGGCGACCATGCGAAGACATCTGAGTTGTCATGAAGGACGCGGAGCAGGTTCTGCTCAACCTCTAAAGGGGGGCCCTCGCCGATGGAGACTTGTTGGTCAACAGTATGCAGGGAGACTCTCTTGACTCCACCGTCCGGCCTGGGCTTGGGCGTCCACCCTGGGGTGGAGGGCGTGCCTACGCTGAGGGTGTCCCTGACGGTGTGTACCTTTCGGAGGGGGCCTCGCGCACCGAGTTCTATCCGGCGGGTGAGGTCTTGATCTCCAAACACGGTAACGATGCCCTGCGGACCTGGAAGTTTCATGTAGAGGAAGTTGTGGTGTAGCACCGCCCCAAAAGCGTTGAGGGTCAGGCGTCCCTGGATAGCATTGTACGAGTAGGGAAGATCGACAACATCAAAGGTGATGTCCTCGCTTCTCGTGTGATCACCTTGCCCGAAGGACACCTGCAATCATATCTAGCCTAGTGCTTTCAGTGGTTGGTCCCCAAAACCCTAGAGCGGGATCCTCGGAGGCCCTAGCCTACTTCGGGGGATTCCCATTTGGTCAAAGGCTCCCGCGAATAAAATTTCGGCGGAGCTACCCCCGTTGACCAAAATGCGCTTAACATCACAACCTACGATAGCGGCCTAGATCACCAGAGGGTCCTGGTGAGGAAAGTTGACTCTATCTGCGTCGGCGATTGTGAAGGTGATGTTGTTTTGTGCCCAGGTCGGTGGCACCTGGGCAGGGTATGCCGCCACATGATACAGTTGATGAGCGTAAGCCTTCTGCTAGCGTGCAGATGAAAATTCCTACGATGAACCTCTGGATATAACATTTATGATTCGACGCTGGCCTCCCTCGGTGGATTGTATCCATAAAAGATCCTCCAAAGGCTGTTGCATATGAGCCACTACTGGGGTCCTTGCTTCCAAGGCCCTGTCCCTGGCGACACTCTGGCGGAGTGTTGCGATGGTGGGGCATGCTCGAGTAAGGTGGTCACCGCGGCCATGCACTTCACACCAAAGCCCGTGCTATTGGTGTTCCCCTTCGCCGCACGCTCCATCTTCGTGGCCCCGGCCTCACCCGCGCTCCCGACCTCTGTGACCCCGTCCCTGGCCCACGGGGGTACTATCGTCGGACCCGCCTTCGGTATCGAGGACATATCTAGCCCTTTGGGCTTTATGTTGCTTGTGGCCAGAGGTGTCCTTTGGCAGGCCCTGCGCTTGCTCGGTGTCGCCCCTGCGCCGCTATGTGTCTTCTTCTGCTCTTGCATACTCCTCCATCTTGTCGAAGAGCTTGGCCATCGTCTTTATTGGCTCACGTGCATTGTACTCGGCTAGTGGCCCCGAGTGGAGGCCTCGGATCACCGCGTTGATGATCGTAGTCTCATTGACGTCTTTAACTTGGAAGCGAACCTTGGCAAAGCGTTTGAAGTATTCTCAGAGCTTTTTCGAGGGCTTCTGTTTGATTGCGAAGAGTTGGTCCACATCGACTTACTTGATGTAATTACCCTGAAAGTTGTTGTACAAGTGGTCGCGGATCTGCTCCCACGCATATATGGAGTTTGGCTCTATGGTAAAGAACCAATAGAGCACTACTCTTTGCAAGGTGAGTGGTACTCCCTTCGCTTTGGTAGAGTCATCCCCGCCAGCGGCCTCGATGGCCGTCTCGTACTCCCTAGGGTCCGTATCGCCTTTGTATGGCTCGACGGTTGGGAACTTGAAGTCCTATGGCCACACCGACTATTGCAGGCTGGCGGAGAGTGGGTACTCCATATCTAGACATCGGAGCATACCGCGACCAGAGGCAGGGGCGTCGCGGCTGTCAGCTTGGTCGGCTGTGACTTCCACTACTGTTGCCGGTGGTGTCTGCTGACTCCAGGCCTCTTGCATCTCCCGCATGGCCCTTCAGAAGTCTGCTAGCTCACACTACAATGTTCCAAGGGTCACCATCAGAGTGCTCTCTACCGTCAGAGCGGCTGCACCTGCCTGAGCGAAGACACGTGCGACAAGGTTGCTGGCGATAACGGCTTGCTCGTCGGCGCTGTTCAGTGCATTGGTGCAATCGGCTCCACGGTCTGCAACGAGCCCGACACGAGCGTCAGGACCACCTGCCGCCCCTATGCTGGATCCAGGGTTGCTGGGCATGCTGGCACGGGTGTCAGCATCGATGATCCTGCTGACACGAGCGCTAGTGATGGAGTCGACCGTCGCACTATCAACGGGGCCGACCGCCATGCCCAGGTGAGCCTCGTGGTGGTTGATCGTACCCATGTGGATGTCAGCGCTGGCATTCGCTGCACCGACGTCGTCCTCAACATCGGCCCCAGGGGTTGGCATGGATGGCCTACCACCTGAAGCCCTGGCGTTCGCGACTGCCTCCGTCGTGCTCCGCTTTCTTTTCGCTGCTGACGATGCTTTCTTGGGTGCCATCACCTCTCAAAGTCCACAGCTTGCTCTCTGTCATCCCCACGGACGGCGCCAACTATTGTGGCTACTGGCCAAACAGTAAACTAGGACAGTAGTGAAGTGGCTCTGTCATCCCCATGGATGCAAATTAATTGGCCAAGTTGTACCCATTATAGACTTGTGGTTGCACTGTTTTACCTTAGGAGGTGATCACAAGATTTAGTTCTTAAGGTTACCTACGAGGTTCTACCACCTACGAAGCTCTCATGCTCTATCCGCACTAGCCTAACCTCCCATCTACCTAGGTATAAAGCAAATTTAGAGTTTTAGATTCCAAAATATCTTTTCTAGTTCAACATATTAGCCATTTCCATCAAATGGATGCCCAAAACCAAGTTATCATGTTTTTGAAATGATGTCGGGGCAATTTAATATTCACATGCCATTGTATCTAGTGAGTGCACGATGTAGATGGGGTCAAATGAAGTCGAGGAAAGGTCATGGGGGAAAACTGCCAGGAAGAACAACATCATAGAAGGATCAAGGAGGATGAATGAATATTCACAAGAATATTCCACTCCGGATTCAAACGCGGTTAGACAGAGTTGATCGGCAGACATTGTTGCTCGAACCTAATGTAATGATTTCTTTTATTATTTTCTATTCATCAAGGAAGTTCTATGAGTTAGATGAGACCTATGGACCAATATGAGAGTCTACACGGTGCACTAGACATTATTTATCCAATATTATTATTTAGGGACTATGACATGAGCTAGTCACGTAATAGGTATAATTTTAATTAACCAGATTAATTTTGGATTCCACATTGCTAAGAAGCTTATGACATATTATTATTTGAAGTTCAATTGCCAATTAATCGAGTGATTAACTCAGTAATTAACTAAAATGTGGGGTCTTTTGTTGAATGAAATTTCTCCTAAATTAATTATCTTAGTTGATCAATAATTAATGTGGGTCCACTAACCATTGAAAAATTAACCTGGTTTGTCTAACCCAACTTAAACTCTGATTATTATGTGACCTAACTATAAGCCATGTTGATTTTATATTTTTGATTGTATTTAATTATTAGTGACCTAGGGTTTACATGCATTTAGATGATATGTAAACTCTTATATTAACCAAGACATTAATGGATTTTGAGATGGCTTAGTGATACATTAATGGCTTCTCTTTGTAACTAAAAACTAATTATACCGACCCTGCTATCATGCATGCATTTTCTCGATTTGCCACCTAACACATTTTTCATTAGTGATCAAAGGTGTACGTGCTATTAGGACAGTTACTTATACTTTAATGAAGATACATATTAACATGAATCCTAATTAAGGGTGCACTTTAGATTAAATGCTAATGGCATACTGATTATCTTTAACTTATATCTAACACTAAATTTTGATTTGGCGTCTAATTGCATGAGCCTAGCTATCACGCCATTGTTTAACAAAATTGCACATATTATATTGAATTAACTCTTCGCCTAGAATCATTGTTCATGTATACAAAACTATATTTTAAGGTTGTCTTCAACTAATATTTGAACTTTAAAATAAATATTAATGACACTGACTAGCTTTAATTAGCACCTTACTATATTTCAATGTAATCCTTATTTAACCCTGTATTTCTTGTCAAATACTAGTTTCACACTAGTTAAGTTAATTGCCTTAATTAATTAGTCATTATTTACAAAAGGGGCCTTCCTGAATTTTGAAATATATAAATAATTGTCATTAATTAATTTTCTAAGCCTTATTGACATGCAACTAATCATGATTAAAAATTTCAATTTGCATAAAACGTTACTCTAATTCCATAATTAACTTTATTCTTTATTTTTATTTCTAACTAAATTCAACATATTTCCATTTGAATTTTCTTAAATATTAGAATTTATTTGAATTATTTCCTAGTTGGAAAATAGGTAATAGGCCACTGATGCGGCCATGAACAGTGCTTAGGCCCACTAGTCAAACAAAGAGGGACGGAGAGAGAACAACTGAGACAGAGACAGAGAGGGTGAGGTAGAGCCAAAATAGTGGAGGGGTGGCGCTTGGCCATGGCGAGCTCATCGGCGGCGAGGCGGCCATGGCGGGGTGACACCTACCATGAAAATGTAATTCTAGGAAAGGAGGAGGCCAGGGGAGCTTATGTCATGGCTAGGCATGCGCCATAACGGCTTGGGGTGGCACATGGTGGCCAGAACAGGAGAGGAGAAGGGGGTGGCGGTGGCTGGAAGGGAGAGTTGCACAATTAGGGAGGGCATCAGGATGAGAGGGGTGGAGAGGAGCTTACTGGAGTGATCAACGATGGCATGGAGGAGCCATGGTGGTTCGGCAACGTGAGCTGGGGGTGGCACGGTGAGGCTCTTGGTGGAGGTGACCTGGAGCAAGGGAGAGCCAAAATTGATGGTTGGGGGAGGAAGAGGGAGGTGTGAGGAGCTCTAGGAGAGAGGAATCGAAAAGGGGCTAACCAAAGCAAGAATGGCGACAATAGTGGTGATTTTCGGCTAGAACGGAGGAAGACAATGACACGATGAGCTCATGTGGAGGAATCCCAGAATTGATTGAGGAAAATTGCAATTGGAGGGGTGGAACATGTTTTGACATGAACAGTTTGAAAATAATTTCACCGAGTTGGCTGGAATGAGGGAAGGTGGTGGCAGGAACAGGGCATGCAAGTACGAGCTCGATCTTGATGTGAGGAGGACGAGAAGAGGAGGGGAGGAAGCATGGCAGGAATGGGAGGAGCAAATGTGATGCGCTAGGTTTAAGTAGGCAAGGGCAGGTGGTGCCAAGCTATTAAGGAGTAGTGGAGCAGGAGCGAGCGCGGCAGCAACAGAGCAGCGTGATGTCAAGGAAGGGGGCCACAGCGTGTGAGTGCAGCATGCTTGACGCGTTCGGTGGTGATGTGATGACAACACTGTGGAGGAATAGCGATCGATGCATGGTGTGAGGCAAAAGGAGTGGCACATCGAGTGGAGGTGCGGTCGGGGTATGGCTCTGGTGCGGCTGTCGGGTAGGAAGAGAGAGAGCGAGTGGGGCATGCACTGTGCTAGGGGTGCGATGCTGTGCGGCAACAGTGGTGAAGGCGGGGCCAGCGTCCAGCGATGACAATGGTGGTCACAGAGCGATGCATGGATGGCATAGCTCTATCCTTCGGCAAAAAACAGAGGAAGTAGTCTGGTGGCTTGGGCTCGGGATGGAGGAATAAAAGGAGAAGAGGATGGACTAGGCTGGGCCAAGAAAATGAGGGAGAAAGAAATGGGCTAGTTCCAATTTGGAAAAATTTCCTTTCGAGTTAAGTTTCAAATTTTGAATTTCTAGCCCACAAAATCAACTCCAATTTTCCAACAACTTAGTTTCAACTTCAATTTAAATTCCCAGCTCAATTATTTGAATGAAAATTTAATATTCTTTTCCTTTTCCTTTTCCTTTTTATATTTTAAATTCAATCAATGCTCAGTAATTCAATTCAAATTTTTGTTTGATTTGTTTCCCAATTATATGGCTATTAGTCCTAGGTTTTATTTTTACATTTATTTACTTATTTGGTTAATCAAAAAAATCCAATCAAAATTCTCAAGTGAAAATCTAGAAAATTCAAATAACACCAAATGCATCAAAAGTTTTAAAAAATTTACACATTTCCATGCATTGGAAATGGGTTGCAAAAATTGGGATGTTACTGTGAGGGGCGGAACCAGGATTTGGAAATGAGGGGGCCAAACAACCTATACAATGTAATTACATTTAATGAGGGGGCCAAATAGCACTTATGGCAACAAAATTCCTTAAAATATAAAGAGCTATAGTGTAAATTTATCCATCCATGAGGGGGGCCTAGCCCCTGACAGCAAGTTCTCCCCTCTGCCCCTAGTTACTGTCAAATATGTAATTTTTCTTATATCTCCACCTTGAGGCCCAGTTATCATATACACAGCCAAAATAAAGAGCCTTACGTACTAGAAGAAAACTACCTATATCTAGCAAAATTAAGTGAGAACCCAACATCGTAGTCCGCATTGTGTTATGGCCAGATTGTTGGGAATTTGACCAATTAAGTTGTAAACACTTTTGAATTGAAAAGGCTGTTGTCGATGGATTAAAAGTGGAAATTAAAGTTCAAATTACATGTTTAGGTTTTTGCTGCACATTTTCACACTTAAATTAGGTTGTTGGACCTTTTGTGGGCCATGGCCAAAGGTTGCTATTTGTTTCATGGCATAGTTTGATGCATCACACTTTTTTGACACCTACTTCATTTATTTGAAATTTGTCCAACTTGATGACAAAAAGTGGTTTGTAAAAAAATAGCATGCTATAATATAACAAAAAACTGTGCTGCAATTGTGGGTCCATCCGAACATGATGGGAAGTGATACGAAAAAAGTGTGTGTGAGTTGCATCTAACGAAAGAAAGGAAAGCTCACGGAACCAATTTTAGAATCCCTACCAATAGAACTAAATTATCAAATTTTAGAAGACCAATTGTGCCAAATCATGAAAAAAGATCAAGTGAAAAAATGTTGTATATTCGGGATTGTATTGCCGATGACCAAGCACTCAACTTACAAGAATATAAAAGTAGAACCGGCGACACAACATGTACTCCTAAGTTTTCTCTCAACTTTATTGCTCTTTTACCCATAGGCTTATGTGTACATTGTGCAATCCTTACCCTCCTTATATACCGGGAGGTAGGGTGTCTTCATGATAGAATAAACCATATAGGACTAAACTATGCTAATATGCCTCGTGGACCTACTTACTGCCCCTAATGGGCCTTCGTTTAGGTAAAGTGTCTACACAATTGAACCTTTGTAAATGGACTGATATACAACACTCCCCTTAGACACTTTGCCAGCGCCATGTTTACGCCTCAATAAAACTCCTTCCGAAAACTCAATGGAAAAAAGTAAGAAGAAAAGAGTGCATAGCTTGCATTCTTGCCATTGCACATGCTATCTCATTAAAAAAACCTTCAATTGAGAAAACATATTGGACAAAACCCAACTAACGGAAAAAACGTACAATATCTCTTTATCCTAGTGATATATATATCCCTAAAGACAACAACTCTTCGTGTCTTCTCATACTAATACCATGGACATGTTTTTGCAAAACTTGGTCCTGGTAAAGTCTTGGTAAATAAATTTGCAAGATTATCACTTGTTTAGATTTTTTGTATTTCTATATTCCCATTCTCCTGCTGCTCATATGTGTAAAAATGCTTTGAGAGTATATGCTTTGTCATATACATTATGGCATAGCTATTCTTCATTTGTGCAACATAAGCTACATTATTCTCATAGAGGACTATGGGAGTTTTTTCACCACTACACCACAAAACTCTTGGATATGATGAATAATTCTTCTAAGCCATACACACTCATGTGTCGTTTTATATAGAGCAATAATTTCTAAATGATTTGTGGATGTAGCAACAATCGACTATTTCACAGATCTCAAGATATAGCTGTACTTCCGCTTAGAGACAGGCGTGGCTTCTTTACGATCTTCACCCGTCCGCAACGCAGGTAAAAACAACTCCTCTTCTCGCGACTTCGCGAGGCTTTCTTCGATCTGCTCGCTGACACCGTCATCAGCATTAGCGGACTAGCGATCTCTGGGGCGTGCGCAGGGCTTCACCAATGGAAGCGGCTGCGGGAGGTCAGGCATACCTGCTTGGACATGTCGTCGATGTCCGCCCCCGTGGAAGCCGCCGGCATAGAAGCCCGAGCCTGACAGTGGCGGACTTTGTCCCTTGACCAGAGGCACTGCGAGCTTTGCAAGGGGCCACAGACTGCGCGGACGCTGGCTTAGACCGGCGAACGCTGTTGGCTTGTGGACCGGAGCTCTTAGAGAGTGCGCTGGAAGCCGCAGAGATAAAGGTATTTGCACCCACTCTTCGATTGCATTTGCCTTTGTCTGGACGTCGCTAACTACCATGTTGTACAGGCCCTTGCCTGTGCCCGCACTCTGCAGGCGGCTTGGGCTCGCGAACGGGGTGGCCTGGAGGGTCGACTCCACGCGGTGGAGTCAGAGGCCGCCGCCGCGCAGCAGTCCACCGAAGATGCTCATGCAGCCTACGCCTCGAAGGACGAGTGCATTTGCTTCCATGAGACTGAGGGTGCAAAGGCTATCGCCGATGTGCAGGCGTTGGCGGAGCGGAGTCAACGCCTGGCCTCCGAAGAGCGCAAAGGTCTGCTGCAGCATATTGCCGCTCTGGAAGAGGAGAAGGCCCAGCTGACTGCAGCGATCAGGGTGAAGGACCGGGCGCTGGGCGACGCGTCGGTGGCGGTGTGGAGCTCGATGGAGCCTTTGGAGAGCGCGTTCTCCGATCTTGCCATCGTGATGCCACCTCGCACCTACGGGCCCGAGGATTTGCCGAACACCCTTCGGAGGATCAGAGAGGCTTTGGCCCTTGCGCTAAGTGCTGCGTGCTCCTTCGGCAGCCATTGCTCGCTGGTGATGACTTGCATTGTCCTCGGCCTTCTCCACCATCGGGACTGTGCACACGTCGGCGAGCTAGCTACCCAGCGGCTGGAGTTGCCTGGCGGGAGCGGGGTGATGTCCGGAGTTATCCATATGGTCCAGCGCTCTGTCTGGGCCTTCCATCAGCGCATCTGGGACTACCTCAGCGAGGCCACGGTGAAGGTAGCCATGAGGCGGAGCCTGCAAGGTGGTGGCGACCTCGGGGCCTGGCTTGACGAAGTCCCGCGACATGACGAAGGTGGTGCAGCCGGCTCCAAACACGGCTTCGATCTGCAGGTGTGATGTCGAAGCCCCACGCCCACGCATGTAGCCCGTTATGTACTCCGTGTCGATGTTATGTAAAATGGCGCTTCATGCCCTGCCCTTTTTGGCAATGTAATAAAAACTTTCACGTCTTGTTCTCATACTTTGTGCTTGTGGCGAGAAGGTGCTTGATAGGGGCCGCTTGCTAGTTTCGACCTTATAGTCCGGCAGTGCCTGTGACATTAGGGCTGGGTGAAGGATTCCCTACGTTTTTGGGAGACTCGGGGTTCGACGGGAGAGACTTCGAGGCGAGAATACGTTAAAGTAGAAGAAGAATCGGACGAGTAGTGCTTCCGAACAAGTCTGAATAAATGTACTTGGAAACGCTATCCTTCGCACATTTTATTGAAGTATTGCCCAAGGCAAATAATTTGTGCCCCGCATCCCTTCTATGATGGTGTTCACTTTTCGATATCGTGGCGAGAAGTGGTCCGATAGATCTTCGATAAGTAGGACTTTGGGTGCAAAGCGGCTGCCGCATGTTATGCCCTTCAGCAACTGGAATGTGACATGTGCGAAGTAGGGTAGTGATGGAGGGTCGACACGGGCCCCTTCATCTTGCGATAAAGTAGACGCGCACACTCCATCCCTTATTCTTCGAAGTGGTGGCAGCGGAGGTGGCGACTAGATGAAGTAGACGCGCGAGTGCTCCATCCCTAACCCTTCGAAGTGGCGGCAGCGGAGCTGGCGGCTAGATGAAGTAGACGCGTGAGCGCTCCGTCCCTAACCCTTCGAAGTGGTGGCAGCAGTGCTGGCGGCTAGATGAAGTAGATGTGCGAGTACTCCATCCCTAACCCTTTGAAGTGGTGGTAGTAGAGCTGGCGGCCAGATGAAGTAGACACACAAGCGCTCCGTCCCTAACCCCTCGAAGTGGCGGTAGCGGAGTTGGTGGCCAAATAAAGTAGACGCGCGAGCGCTCCGTCCCGAACCCTTTGAAGTGGCAACAGCGGAGCTGGCGGCCAGATGAAGTAGACGTGCGAGCACTCCGTCCCTAATCTTTTGAAGTGGCGACAGTGGGTAGAGCTTCGTAGAACGCCCCCACAAGAGGAGGAATCTGCTGGCTGGCGGCCTTGGCGAGCGCGTCAACTTGCTCGTTGTCCGCCCGTGGAATGACTTTTACCGTGACGCCCATGAAATGGCGCTCCTTTGCCCTCACCTCAGCTATGTATTTGGCCAAGTCGGGGTCCTTAGCCTGGTAGGATTTGTCGACGTGGTTCGCGATCAAACGCGAGTCGGTGTGGACGAGGACACTGCGCGCGACTAGGGTCTTGAGCTTGGCGAGGCCGAAGAGTAACGCTTCGTACTTGGCCATGTTATTCGTCGCTGGGAACCCGAGACACGCCAAGTACAACAGGCGATGTCCCTCCGGTGTAGTGATCACTACGCCCACCACAGTGCTAGGGGCGTCGTAGGCTCCGTCGGTTTGAAGGGTCCACACTGGGTCTGCTGGCGGCTGTGCCTGTGGCTGAACTGGTGGGGTCCACTCGGCGAGGAAGTTTGCAAGGACCTGAGACTTTATGGTCGTGCACAGGGCGTATGCCAAAGAGAAGGGCGCAAGCTCAGCCGCCCACTTGCTGATGCGACCCGTGGACTCCTTGTTATGGAGCATCTCCGCCAGGGGAAATGAGAAGGCATGGTGATATGATGAGCAAGGAAGTAATGCCGAAGCTTCCTTGAGGCCATGACAAGAGCGTAGGCCAACTTCTCCAGCTCGGTGTACCGTGTCTTGGCGCCCTGAAGGGCTTCGAAGACGAAGTACACAGGTCGCTGCAGGGAGCCCACCTCCAGCACAAGGACTGCACTGACTGCTGTTGCCGTGGCGGCGAGGTATAGCAGTAGCAAAGCCTCTATTGCTAGGGCGACTAGAGTGGGAAGGCTTGCAAGGTGCTTCTTGAGTTTGTTGAAGGCCTTCATGCAGTCATCGTCCCAATGGAACCCGTTGCACCTGTGAATGATTTTGAAGAATGGGAGGCCTCACTCGGCTGCCCTGGGTAAGAAGCGACTCAACATGGCCATGCGACCGGTGAGCCTCTGGACCTCCCTTGTCATTTTGGGTGGCTCCATGGAAAGGATCGCGTCAACTTTGTCGGGGTTCACTTGGATTCCTCGCCCGGACACTAAGAAGCCTAGAAGCTTCCTAGCCTGCACGCTGAAGATGCATTTGTCTGAGTTCAGCTTAATGCCCGCCCGGCGGAGGCTATCGAAGGTTTCCTGGAGGTCTTGGCTGTGGGAGGCAAGTTGCCTGGTTTTGATGACGATATCGTCAACGTAGGCTTCGACGTTCCTTCCGAGTTGAGAGGCGAGGGCGAGAGTGACGAGGCGTGTAAAGGTGGCTCCTGCATTCTTGAGGCCGAAGGGCATTCTGACAAAGCAGTATGTCCCTACCGGCGTTATGAAGCTTGTCTTGACTTCATCATTCTTGGCCATATGAATCTGATGGTAGCCGGAATATGCGTCCAGGAAGCTCATAAGCTCGCATCCCATTGTGGCGTCCACTAGTTGGTCTATGCGAGGCAGCGGGTAGTTATCCTTTGGACATGCCTTGTTGAGCGCAGTGAAGTCAATGCACATGCGCCACACGCCATTGGCCTTCTTCACGAGCACCGGATTCGCGAGCCAATCCGGGTGTTGAACTTCACGGATGACCCCGGACTGGAGCAACTTTGCTACCTCTGCCTTTGCCGCCTACTGGCGCTCGAGAGACATGCGCCAGAGCCTCTGCTTGACTGGCTTGGCGTTAGGGCGGACCGCGAGGCTGTGCTCGACGATGGCGCGGTCCACACCCTTTATGTCGTCGGTTGGCGACCACGCGAAGACGTCCACGTTGTCCCAAAGCACTTGGAGTAGTTCCTGCTCGACCTCTAGAGAAAGGCCCTCGTCGATGGACACTTGGTGGTCGGCGGTATGCAAGGGGACTCTCTTGATTCCGCCGTCTGGCCTGGGCTTGGGTGTCCACCCCAGGGCGGAGGGCATACCTGCCCGGGGGTATCAGTGAGCACGTGTACCTTCCGGTGGGGGCCTTGGGTGCCAAGCTCTATCTGGCGGGCGAGGTCATGGTCCCCAAACACAGTGACGATGCCTTACGGGCCCGGAAGTTTCTTGCAGAGAAAGCTATGGTGCAGGACCGCCTCGAAGGCATTGAGGGTCGGGCGTCCCAAGATGGCGTTGTATGGGTACGGGAGGTTGACGACATCGAAGGTGATGTCCTCAGTCGTCGTGTTGTCACCTTGTCCAAAGGATACTTACAACCGTATCTGGCCAAGGATGCGCTTAACGTCGCAGCCGGTGATGGCAGCCTAGATCACCAAGGGATCTTGGTAAGGAAAGTCGACTCCATTTGCATCGGCGATGGTGAAAGTGATGTCGTTTTACGCCCAGGTCGGTGGTGCCTGGGCAGGGTACGCCGCCACGAGATGCAGTCGACGAGCGTAGGCTTTTTGCTACCGTGCAGATGAAAATTCTAGCAAGGAGCCCCCGGATATGACGTTTATGACGTGGCGTTGGCCTCCTTCTAGGGCCTGTATTCGCAGAAGGCCCTCAGGGGGCTTCTACACGAAGGCCACTGCTGGGGTCCCCGCTTCCAGAGCTCTGTTCCTGGCGACGCTCTGGCGCAGTGTCGCGATGGTGGGGCATGTTCGCGTGAGATGGTCGCCACAGCCGTGCACCTCACACCACAACCCGTGTTGTTGGCGCTCCCCTTTGCCATGCGTTCCATCGTCCTGGCCTTGGCCTCACTTGCGTCTGCGACTTCTGCGACCTAGTCCTCGGACAGCGGGGGTGCTATTGTCGGAGCTGCCTTTGATGTCGAAGACATACTAGGCCTTCTGGGATTTGCGTTGCTTGTGGTTGGATTTGTCGTTCGACGAGTCTTGCTTGCGCTTGGAGGTGTCTTTCAAGGAGTCCTTCAGTGAGTCCTCCGCCTGCTTGGTGTCGGAGGTGTCACCTCTGCACTGTTGTGCGTCTTCTTCTGCCCTCGCGTACTCCTCCATCTTGTCGAAGAGCTTGGCCACCGTGTTTATCGGCTTGCGCGCGTTGTATTCGGCCAGTGGCCCCGGGCGAAGGCCTTGGATCACTGCATTGATGATCGTGGTCTCGTTGACATCCTTGACTTGGTAGCGAACCTTGGCAAAATGTTTGAATTACTCTCGGAGCTTTTTTGAGGGCTTTTGCTTGACGGCGAAAAGTTGGTCCATGTCGACGTGTTCGATGTAGTTTCCCTGGAAATTGTTGTACAAGTAGTTGCAGATTTGCTCCCATACGTAGATGGAGTTTGGCTCTATGGTAAAGAACCAGGACATCGCTACTCCCTGCAGAGCGAGCGGTAGACCCTTCGCCTTGGTGGAGTTGTTCTCGCTGGCAGCCTCGATGGTGGTCTCGTACACACGAACGAATGCCCTCGGGTCCGTATCGCCCTTGTACGGCTCGATAGTGGGGAACTTGAAGTCCTTTGGCCACGCCAACTGTTGCAGGCCAGTGGAGAGGGGGGACTTCGGATCTACACGTCAGAGCGCAACGCGGCCGGAGGTAGGGCGTCGCGCTGTCCGCCCGATCAAGTGTAGCTTCTGCTGCTGTTACCGAAGGCGTTTGCTAGCTCCGCGTCCCCTGCTGGTTCCAAGCCTCTTGCATTTCCTGCACGGCGCCTCAAACATCTGCCAGCTCGCGCTGCAGCGTACCGAGGGCCACCAGCATGGCGTTTTCCACCGTTGGGATGGTTGCACCGGCCTGCGCGGTGGTGTGGGTTGCCGGGTCACAGGCGACTATGGCTTGCTCACCAGAGCTGCTGGCGCGCCGATGCGGTGGGCCCCAAGGTCGGTGACGAGACCGGCATGGCCGTTAGGGCCACCTGTCGCCCCCGCGCTGGACGCCGGGTTGTTGGGCATGTCGGTGCGAGTATCAGCATCGTAGCTCCCGCTGACCCGAGCGCCGCTAATGAAGCCAGCCATCGTGCTATCGGCGGGGTCGACTGTTGTGCCACGAATGTCGACGCCGGTGTTCACCCCAAGAGTGTCGCCTTCAGCGCCGGTCCCCGATGTCAACGCAGGCGGCCCGTCGACCGAGGCTCTGGCGTTTGCAAGCACTGCCATCGTGCTCCGCTTCCTCCTCGTCGTCGATGAAGCTTTCTTGGGTGCCATCACTTCTCAAAATTTATAACTTGCTCTCCGTTGTCCCACGGACGACGCCAACTGTTGTGGCTACTGATCAAATAGTGAAATAGGAGAGTAGTGGAGTGGTTGAGATGGATGAACAATGCTTGCCCCCTCTCTATATGCGGGGCATGTATATATTTCTTCATAAAGCACAATTACAACCTTGCCCTTACAGACATACGTCTCCCCAAGGGTAAACAGGTCATTACATATACCCTGTTGGGCCTTACAATTCCCTAACAGGCTGGATGGGCTTAGGTGGGGGCCACCCCTCCTACACTCCACAATCAATAAAACCATAGATCGCAACTCAGGCTCATCACTAGAACGAGAAACTGCTATTTTCTTGTTAGTCTTCCAAACGATGAGAGAACCACCAAGAAAAACATAATAAACAGAAAGACACTTGCGATCCGAGGGATCACTAACTCCAGTGGCATTTGAATATGAGTGAAGCGAGTGAAAAAGAGACGACGAGAGATATTTTCACAAAGGTATTGTAGAACACAAAGAAGATGACTATAATAGAGCTGAGTGGGAGTAGAAACAAACTGACTCAAGATATGCACAGGATACGAAATGTCAGAACGAGTGATACCAAGATAAACAAGACTCTCAACAAGATGACGATAGTGAGTAGAATTAGTAAGGCTCACCATCAGTGGGACGAAGATAAACATTAAGCTCCATGGGAGTCATAGCGGTGTGCTGATTAGTAAGAGAGGCACGATTAAGAAGATCCTGAATATACTTTTCTTAGGATAGATAGAAACCCTTAGGAGTAGAAATAACCTTAATCCCAAGAAAGTAGCGAAGAGGACCCAGATCAGACATGAGAAACTGCTCATGAAGACACTCCTTAACAAAAGTGATGTATTGAGAATCATCTCCGGTAATGATCATATCATCAACATACAAAAGAAGAAGTGTCCGAACACGACGTGAAGTGTGAATAAAAAGAGCAGAATCATGAGAACTAGCAGAGAAACTAGCTGTAGTGGCAATAGAAGAGACACAATCAAATCAGGTACAAGGAGCTTGCTTGAGGCCATAGAAAGAATGGCGAAAGCAACAAACCATACCCTTAGGAACAGAATACCCAGGGGCGGTTGCATGTAGACCTCACACATTCGCCATAGAGAAAGGCATTTTTGACGTCCAACTGAGAGATAGACCACCATCGAACAGAGGCCACAACAAGGAGAGTATGAACGACAGCCATGTGAGCGATAGGAGCAAAGGCCTCATCGTAATCACGACTATACTCCTGCTGAAAACCATGCGTCACAAGACGAGCCTTGTAGCACTCAAGAGAACCATTAGAGTGGGTCTTAACCTTATAGACCCACTTGCATGTGATAGAAATAACACGTGCAGAAAGAGAAACAAGATCCCGCGTTTCAGTATGCTCAAGGGCAGCAATCTCATCTGCCATTGTATGATGCCACTCCTGATGAACAGTAGCATCACGGTAAGAAGTCGGTTCGGTAAGAGTAGCGGTAGCAAAACCACCCCCATGCGGCGGCGGCGACTGGAAAGATGAACCAGCGATAGCTCGAAAAAACTATGTTTAGTTCTAATAACATGTTATGAATAGCGTTTGTATTTATCATGAGCCCAATGGACCAGTATATATACACGTACAGGTATAGCATATATGTAGATAGCTCCTTATACAATAGAAAAAATACATAGATATAATACACATCTAACAGTCATCACCGTCAATTTGTCGAGCCACCACACCAGTAAGATCTCAACATTGTTGGCATCTCTGGGCCATCAGTTTTGCTCCTGATTATTCATCTGGCATTCTTTGTACGTTTGGGGATAAAAAATGTGATGGGAAAAATATGTTGTGAAGAAAGGCGTTTATTGATTACCACTTCTGTAACATTATAGAAAAAGAATAATCTGTATCCAGAGAAGGGAGGCGCATTTGTGTTACCATATGGTTTGTAGCGTCACATTTTTTTTCTTCTTCAAACAAACTGAAAGCTGTTGCATATAGGCACTGGATGTATGCATGATGAGCTCTAGATTTGTTTCTTGCTGTCGTGGTTTCCTATGTTTACTGTTTTTCTCGTAACGTTTCTGCATTGCTGCTGCTTGTAATTTATTCTTCAACTTAGGCCCTACTAGTATAGTGTCTGTGCTAACGCCACGGCGGCATTTTAGGGATGCACACGAAATCAACCAAACGAATTTTTGAATGGCCATACATGTTTTGTTCCCTGCTTTCAAAGCCAATTTTTGAATGGCCATATATGTTTTGTTTGGATAATTGGGTTCCTCCCCGCCCCACCGCGCCGGCGCGTCCACTGCGTGCGCGCCCCGCACCATGTGGACGCGGGTCCGCCGCGTCTCGTCCGCCCCGCCGCGCCGCGTCCACCGCGTGCGCGCCCCGCACCGCGCGGAGGCGGGTCCGCCGCGTCCGTCTCGTCCGGCCCACCGCGCCGCCGCGCCGCGCCGCGTCCACCGTGTGCGCGCCCCGCACCGCGCGGAGGTGGGTCCGCCGCGTCCGTCTCGTCCACCCCGCCGCGCCCCGCGTCCACTGCATGCGCGCCCCGCACCATGTGGACGCGGGTCCGCCGCGTCTCGTCCGCCCCGCCGCGCCGCGTCCTCCCCGCCGCACCGCGTCCACCGCGTGCGCGCCCCGCACCGCGCGGACGCGGGTCCGGCGCGTCCGTCTCGTCCGGCCCGCCGCCCCGCGCCGCGTCCACCGCTTGCGCGCCCCGCACCGCGCAGAGGCGGGTCCGCCGCGTCCGTCTCGTCCGCCCCGCCGCGCCGCGTCCTCCGCGCCGCCTACGGCACGCCGCACCGCGTCCGCGCCGCGAGGAGCTCGTAGCTCGTAGACGACGCGACGTCCGCTAAGTTCGGAGCTCGGAGCTCGTAGACGAAGCGACGTCCGCCGCGGGAAGATCGAAGCTTGAAGCCGTACCCGCGAGACGAAGCGATGTGCAAAACTGAATCGTCGCGACCTACATGCGAAGGAGCCGAGGAGGAGGCGGCGACGGCAGCGCGGCGTGGGGAGGAGAAGGTGAGGACGAAGCGGAGGAGCGGCGGCAGCGCGGGGTGGGGAGGAGAAGGCGAGGGCGGAGCGGAGGAGCGACGGGAGGAGGCGGCGGAGCGGGGGGAGGAGGCGAGAGAAGCGAGGGCGGAGCGGATCTGGCGGCGAAGCAGCGGAAAAACCGAGGGAGCGCGGGGGTGGGGAGGAGCAGCGGAAAAATCGAGGGGGCGCGGGTGGGGAGGGGAGGAGGAGGAGGCGGCGCAGGGTGGGGTGGGGAGGAGGAGGCGGCGGCGGCGGCGTAGGGTGGGGGGAGGAGGAGGCAGCGGCGGAGCGGAGGGGTGGGGGGAGGAGGAGGCGGCGGCTGAGCGGGGGAGACAGAGGCGGAGGAGGAGCGAGGGTGGAGCGGATCGGCGGATATTTCGCGAGTGGGGGAGCGGGACGCGGGAGGGGTACTGCAGATCCATTGAAGGATGACCGTCGGATATGGTTGAGTAAGGAGAGAGAATGGAGGAGAGTTAATCTGGTGCGCACGTTTTTAGGATGGTGTATTTCTGGGTGCATATTGTGGTGTGGATGTAGTTAAGGTCATGATTGTGGAGAAAGTAATTGTTGGGTGGATGTAGGATAATTTTAACTGGTGGTTTATTAGTTTAGATAGATTTGGAATGGAGATTTTTTTTCTAAATCCTGCGAAATTCCCGCTGCAAACGGACCATCGCCGGTTGGTAGAAACATAACACGATGCGCTGGTGTTCCTTGGAGTGCGTCCTCGGCGGTTGTGCGCACATCCGCTGGCGACGCCACCAGCGTCTCCTTCAGGGCCGTGGCGCCCCCGGGGACCTCCCGCCTCTAAGAGCATGTCCAATGCGATGCTTATACCAGGCGCTTAGGCACAAAAACTGCCTTGATTGCCAGGTGGACTGCATTGCATGCAGTAAACGTCCAAGGCGCTGCCAAACTTGGAGGCCGGCGCTCCGTGCGGTTCGCTCGCATGGAATGGAATCGGTGCTTAGGCCAGGCGCTTGTACAGCTGAGCAGTTGGTTGAATCGGTAACTAAACAGTCAGTAGTGATTAGTATTTTACGGTGATTAGTTGAGGCATGCTGACTGAGTATTCTATGCTACCTTCTTGCTTTCTATATATGCGTCGAAGTAGTGTATGCAGACAGCACTCCAAATAGCACTCCAAACCACAAGCTTTTGCACTAGCACTCCAAATGGATCCTCCCCCAAATGGCTTTGTAAATTGGTTAACTTCCCCCAATTTCCCATACGAAAATCCAGAAAAGGACTCACATTTCACATATCCATTGAACTTATCCCAACCCCAAATGTCCCAAGACCACCAATCATCACATAATTTCTTTTCTGCTGGTTACACTCCATACTATGAGAGTCCTTCAAATCCCAAGACCAACCCAAGAAACAACAAACTTATATGTGGTCCAGGTACTACATCCGAGACTCCACGCACCGCTGGCAATGGGCAAGGAGACGGCGGCGGCGGCGACGACGACGACGATGAAGACGACGAAGAAAACCGAGGCTGACGCCTATCCTGGACACAAGAGGACAATATCAGACTGGTTTGTACTTATTTATGTAATAAAATTTTGTATTGCTTGGGTGAAGAATCATGTACCAATGTAGTTGTTCTTTGGATGCAGATCAGCGCTTGGTTAAATAATTCAATTGATCCTATTGATGGGAACAACAAGAAGGGAGAAGTGTACTGGAAGAATGTTGCTGCAGACTACAACAAGAATAGTCCGCTCAATCGAAGAAGACTAGCCAAACATTGCAAGGACCATTGGGGAAAGGCCAACAAAAAGGTTGTATGTTTTAATGGTATTTGGTGCAGGCTAAAAGAGGTCTATGTCAGTGGGCAATCCGATGACCAACTCATGGACAAAGCCCACGAAATGTACAAGAAGGAAACAAAGCAGTGCTTCACACTTGTGTACTGGTGGAGAGAGGTCCGAAACCAGCCTAGGTGGACTAGGAACTACGAAGAGGCCAAGACCAAAGAGAATGAGTCAGTCGAAAGGCAGATCGCAAAGGAAACTCGTCCACTAGGTACAAAAGCTGCGAAAGCAAACAAGAAAGGGAAAGATGTAGAGGACTATCCTTTTGGTAGTATATCACATGATGATATCCAACTGTACTATGATACACAAGCTTTACGAGCTTCAACAGCAAACAAGATGGTAGATGTGCAGCTTAGGCTCTCAAAAGAAAAGCTTGAAGCAGCACACGCAAAGGAGAGAACGGCAATGGCGAAGAACTACAAGGAACTCTTAATGGCTGACACTACTTGCTTCACTGAATTTCAAAGAATGGAGCATGAGAGAGCAGTCAAATATTTTAGTGATAAATTATTTGGAACAAGTAACACCAATTAATAATGAGTTTAGCACTTTAGCTTTCACATTGCTTTACTTTGCAGAAATAAATGGTATTAGTATACCAAATTAGCATTCAACAAATTAAATTGTAATTTTGTACTCCCAAGTTAATGTTTACCTTCCAAAATAAAATTGTTCTTGTGTACATCATGCTTATTGCTTCTACTCATAAACATGTTGTGCCTTGTGTTATCTGTTGCATGGAGCAGTGCATGGAGCATAAACTTCTCCGTTGCTTCCATTTCTTTGGTGGGAAAAATAAAGAAAAAGAAAATAGATAAATACGGATTGCATGTTAATCATGCTGGATACGAACGTTAAAGAGATAACTTCTCCGTTGCTAATCATGCTGGATTGCATGTTAGTTTGTTGGTACGAACGTTCTGTTACACAGATCACATAAATACGGGCATTCTTCCACAACGTCTCCTTTGTGATTCGGTTGGGTGACTTTTTCCAGAAAGCACACCTCAGATCAAGTGGGTTCATCCTCAGATCAAGTTGGGTTCGTTGATGATTTTGTCCTCAAAGCATTGTGTATATGGAAAGCAGTACTCAAGGTATGTCCCAGTCTACCAACTCCACATCTGATAGCTCCGACGATGATGCCGCAATTGTATTCCATGATCACATTGCCGAAGTGATGGAGGATGATTTTGATGTGCGTTTCACTGCTGCAATGGATGCTCATATAGAAGCACGGCTTTTTAGTACTGGTCGCTGTCGCCGCAGTGGCCGCCGCCGCCGCCGCAGCGCTACGAGGAGGTACATCGAGAGAGATCGTGAAGCAGCCCATGAACGTCTCGTGTCAGACTACTTCTCTACTACGCCGGTGTACACTGATGGTATGTTCCGGCGTAGGTTCCGAATGAGAAGGCCCTTATTTATGCGCATCGTGGAAGCTCTTGGCGAATGGTCACCATTTTTTCGCCAAAGAACAGATGCCTTAAATAGACCAGGATTCTCGCCTTTGCAAAAGTGCACAACAGCTAGTCGAATGTTGGCTTATGGGTGTTGTGCTGATTCCGTTGATGAATGCTTAAGGATCGGTGCAAGCACAGCAATAGAGTGCCTAGAGTATTTCGTTGAAGGTGTGAACAAGGTATTTGGTCCACAATATCTTCGACGACCTACATCTGAAGACATTCATCGACTGCTGCAAATAGGCGAGGCTCGTGGCTTTCCAGGCATGTTGGGAAGCCTTGATTGCATGCATTGGGAATGGAAAAATTGTTCGGTTGCATGGCATGGCCAATTCACTCGAGGTGATCATGGAGTCGCTACAGTGATGCTTGAAGCAGTGGCATCTCAAGACCTATGGATATGGCATGCGTTTTTTGGTGTTGCTGGATCAAACAATGACATCAATGTGTTAAATCAATCACCATTATTCATCAATGTCTCGAAAGGGCAAGCCCCTCCGGTTCAATTTACTGTCAATGGAAGACAATATAATATGGGCTACTACCTTGTGGATGGAATATATCCTGAATGGGCTGCATTTGTGAAAACAATCCCTCTCCCTCAGAGTGTCAAGCATAGATTATTTGCACGTCATCAGGAAGGGGCAAGAAAAGATGTAGAGCGAGCATTTGGAGTTCTACAATCTCGTTTTGCCATTCTACGTGGTCCAGCCCGATTTTGGCAACGATCAACCCTTAGTAAAATCATGTATGCTTGCATTATAATGCATAACATGATAGTTGAGGATGAGAGAGATTCATACAGTGTCCAATATGACTTCAACTACGATCAGGGGAGAGATCCAATACCACCAACAGAACTCACCCATGGACCAATTGATGGGTTTGCCGGTCTTCTAGACAGAAATGCTTCTAGTCGTGATAGATTGAAGCATATCCGTTTGAAAAAAGATTTAGTCGAGCACATTTGGCATCGATTTGGAGATGGTCAGATGAACAGTTAGCTATATGTTTATTTTTCTCAATAAGATATGTTTTAGTTTTCTTAATAATGTAATGGTAATCCATGCACTTGCATTGCTATGTACGCATTTTTTTATCCAAGACATTTTCAGTAGCCAGATCTTGATTCTGCCATACCCATAAATTATTCGGTTGCATGGCTTCAACAAAGTAGCTAATAAGAAAGAGACGGCCAAGTTACAAATATGATAGTTTATTGGATGTACTGTATGTTAACATCTCAGACTCTCCTAAGGTGTCAAAGCCATGTTGAGGCCTTTCCCGTGACTAATATGTTTCACGAGACTGTATCCCATGACCAATATGTTTCAGACCTGGTACATTGCCAAGCATAATTGACAGAGCAACCTAAGGCATTACAGCAGCAAAAGAAACAGGATTTTCAAAGTGTCTTTACTTCAGCTGTCGAGTTGGCTTGAATTTAAATCGAAATGTCAGGACAGGGAAGAAAAGCCTTTTAACATATCTAAACAATTGAGTCTTTTTCTTCTAAATTTGTATTTTATGTCACCTATATATTTTCCATTTTAGAAATTTTCGAATCGATGCATCAATTATGCATCTTGCAATTAATACAAAATATTTATACACTATTGTTAGAATTATGCCAATACCCAAAACTAGTTTATTCATAGAATTTGACATGTAAAAGGAGTTTTGTCATATCCTCCGGTAGCCCGAAGCGTAGTGTGGACACATCTGACAAGTATACCACTCAGCCACCAGAAAATAGTTTAAGCCTTAATATAAGTCTGATCCAGTATCTGGATTGTTGAAATATTTGTGGTATAAGCATATTTCTTAATTTAATTCCAGCAATAATTATAATAATAGTCCACACAAGATAATCATAGCATAGAAATGACTTAACCAGCATATTAATATATGAATCATTTAAATCATTTAAGCCTCAATAGCTCAACATATATGACTTTATGTAGCATATGTTCAACAAATTTAATTTTATTTAGTGCTCTCAGAAGGCTAGTTGCACAAGTTTTATACTTGGCCTTCTCCGCCATGACAAATTCACTCTTGATTATATATGATAGTTGCAGATTTAAATCTTGAGCTAATACTAAACTTTGCTATTGCCAAAACAATTAACAGATCAAGAAATCAGTAGGTTTATTCACTGCAGAAGCATTTGTAAATCACTCTATCAATCCTACACAGAGATCATCAATGATTTAACAAAATGATAGCTTCGGCACAGACCAAAACAGGGCACAAACTGCACTGTCTAGAACTGAATATAGACCACTAAAGCATGCACAGAAGGAACAAGGACAGCAGTATTAGCTCAAGAGTAATCTACCGTCTCAATCATATATAATTTCAGATTTGTCTTAATTCATCACAGAGAAATTATATCACATCATCTATCTTTGCAAATTCCCACTAAACAGTCTTCACATATATATAGAATATATCACCGAATTGCAAAGAACAAAAATCGGAATACTCACTGTAGTGGTGATACTCAAAATCACCGTGAAGATAACAAAATGGGCAAGGCACGCTAAATATGAACCTGTTGTTCATCTGGCAAAGGGTATAGGTCACCAAATATTGTAACACGCGCATTCGACAATCCACTCCATCCAGGTACTTGTGAAGGAGCTCATGCTATTGTTAATAAGGAACCTTCATGCTCCAGTAAAACATATTAAACATGTTGAGGAACTTACATACCTGGACAACAAGTGTGCATCTTGGGTCAGAGAGCAAGTTTCTAGTGTGGATTGCTAAGGGTGACAGCGAAAATATTGGGTCTGCACAACACATCAAAACCAAGCAATCAACTATAGGATCTAACAGTGTGTAATTTTCATCCAAAAAGTAACCAAGTAGCTAACTTACGGTTCATTGAATCATTAGCAAAGTCGACAAGTGAACCAAACGGATATCCAGTACGTCGATGATGCATGCCAGACATGACAGTGCACAGATCAGGCTCCATAGGTTTGTTGGAAACAATTAGGAGAGTGCACAATGCAAGAGTTAGATGACGAGGAAAAAACACATTTAAATTGATAATGTACACAAACGGCTGTTGCTTTTAAATTAGAATCAAAAGGAAATAGCAGGTATTGCTGGCGCTGTTGCTTTTACCTCATGGTTGAGGAGGCAAAGTTGATGCGCAAATCTGAGGCAAGACGAGGCGGCGGAGCGGAGACGAGAAGCGCAGGTCTGCGTCGCATCTCTCTCCGTCACAGCGTACCCGCCTTGATCTGCTCCCTCTTCTCCTCCCACCGCGGCTGTTGCGCTGGGTGGAGCACCACCAGTGAGGACCCGCTCACCTGTTGTCGCCGGTGAGGAGGCGGGCTGCCGAAGGAAGGGGAGGGCGCCAGATCTAGGGAGGGCCCCACCCAAGGCAAGAACCGGAGCAGGTCGGCTGCTGCAGCGGCGTCCGGGTCCTTGGCGACATGGCGGATGTCGTACGCCCTGAGCGGCGGGGTGGCCTGCGCGGCGGCCGCGGCCTCGGACGAGACCTGCACGACGGGGTCCCCCTTGAGCACGGCCATGACGGCGGCCTGGCACGCCTGCCACTGGCCCGACCAGAGCAGCCCGATGGAGCCGTAGATCGGGTTGACGTTCCGGCCGCAGGCCTCGTAGAGCAGCGAGCGGAAGACGGCCGGGCGGAGGTGGTCGGGGCCCCCGGCGAGGAGGTTGAGGAGCCCGGCGCGGCCGTAGAACTTGGCGAGGAAGACGGTGGCGTTGGCCTGCGCCTCGGGGGTCTTCATCCACTGAAGGCACGGCCGGATGGTGCACAGAGCGGCGAGGCGAGACGATGCGAGCGAGGCGAGACGAGGGGATGTATCTGGACGGAAGTGGCGAGCGAGTCGAGACGAGGGGATGCTTCTGGAGGTAGCCAGGTAAGTGGAGAAAAAGGTAGGTGGGGAGTGTGGACAGAGTGTGAAGCGGTAGTTAAGTGTGTTTTGGTACTGTTGTTTTGTTGTATGTATAGTTTGCATTGGAACAAGTAGACGCTTAAATAGACTCTTAAGCTTCCTAAATTATCTAAGCATCTATATAATATTTATCTGCATTGAAGACTATGGCTCTTACATTAGCTGCTTATAGTCTCTCTCTCTCTTTAAGCATCTATCTAAGCGTCTTTGCATTGGACATGGCCTAATACGACTGGCGGCCGAACGGGCAGCTACAGTGATGGCAAGACGCCGCGATCAGCCATTCCGTGCGCCGAAGTAGGTTTCTTCTCTGCGGAGGACGGCGCCATGGCCGCCAGGAACCTCTCCTGCAACGAGCCATTCATGCCATGCCAGTTCTCCAACTACCTGAATGTGCCTGACACCAGGTATTAACATCGAATATGCTTCTACTCTTGTTAATCTGCACTGTGATCTCCTGTATTGTGCGGTCAATATATTGGAATTAATTAAATCTATTGTGTAGATTTTGAAACAATTGGTGTTCTCTGTGTGAACTTCTTTTCTAGTACACTTGTACATTTACCCTTCGTTATATGACACTGCCGCTCTGCACGAATTAGTACAAGCATCTTGCTCTTCTACGCAAGGTTCTTGTGCTGCAGAGTTTATCTTACAAGGTTTTCCTCCTTTTTGTTCATTTGGATTGCTTTTTATTGTACTCATACCTCTTCTTATGCACAGTAGGTCCCATATTGAATTAGAGTTTATGAGATATAGTACAAGTGTGCCGGTATCAAAAATAAAGAAGATAAATCTCATAAAGAGAATCAAAATAACGACGTTGAAACAATTACAATGAAAGAGAAAAGATTTGACGAAGCCGATCCTAAATTTTTTAAGCACAATCTCAAAAGAGTATAAGAGATTGTCGTTTATTTACAACCCTTTTGAATCTTCTAGAACTCTCGAATCTTTACTCTATACAAGAATCTAATGTTAAAAAATATCTTAGCTTTTAACCCTACCGTATGCCCTCTGCTTTGGATAAGTGGTTTCTTTGCTTGGTTACTTGATTTCTCTCCATGGTCACCACATAGTTTATATAGTCTATCATGGCTCTTCTCCAATTTAGGGTATAAATCCTCATACAAATAGGAGTAGAAGTTCTACTCCTAATAGGATTTATCTAGAACTCTTTATAATACATCTTTCCAAAATTTAAACACTATATGAGTCACCCTAGCTTAACAATCTCCATCTTGACTTTTATCCATTGAAGTCACTATGCTACTCTAAGAACTTACTCCAAGTCGACTCCACCTTTTTTTGTCCTCCTACCTTTGGGAGTGCCCCCATCACAGGAGCTCATGCACATCATCACAATGTGTGTCAGTGTCCGGGCTAGCCTGTCCGGACTCTCAACTTGAGAGTTCATTCGTTGTGTAGTTTGGTTAACCACACCTTCTATTTCTATAGCCGTTCATGCCATAGATTTGTACTACATTCGAGCTCCAACTGCTCGCTGATACCGCGTGTTTGGTCCCACCACGTCTTTCTTCTTTCAACAACTTGCATCTTCGTATTTGCGTCTACTAGATTTTGTAACCGTCTTTGCAGTTTCACACATAACTATAGACAAGAACTGAGTACCTACCGTTGATGACATGGTTTCATTCTCCTGACTAGGATTTTTATCAGACCTCCCATTGGTTGCCCCACCTTTAATATTACCTTTTAATCGTCTTCATTTCTTCATATATTTTTCATGATTATTTGCCCTTTGTAAGTAACTTGTATGACTTCACCTTGAAGTGATACCTCAAAACCTTAGAATTCAAGCGACCTCACAGATATTAGATTCTTCTTTAAACTAGGAACATATCGAACTCTCATTAATGTGTGATGCGTTCCATCATACATCTCTAATGTAACTGTTACCATCTTAGTTATTACATACTTCTTACAATCTGCTAAGTGAACAGTTCCATACGTCGGGCGTAGGAATCATTCGTCAAACATCTCTCTCGCCAAACATATATGGAGCAACGACCTGAATCTAATATCTATTCATGAGAAGTACCCGATCGACTGATGACTAGTACGTCTGAATCATCCTTTGCTACCGCCATTGAGCATGCACCCTTCATTTGCTTCAACTTCGGACAATCTTGTATCATATGACCTTCCTCGTCACATAGATAGCATACACATGTGCCCTTGATATTTCTCTCATTCTTCCTGTGATCTTTGCTTTCACCTACAATACCTATTGCAGGCAATGCTTGATAACCCGAGGATGAAGATTCTGATAGATATACAACTACTTCATTAAAGTTGAGAGTGGTTTTTCTGATGGTGGTAGAGATGATGCCAGTATAACGACCTTGTTGTCCTCCTCAATTTTCTCATCCATACTAATCAGCTGTGTGATAAGCTTGTTGAAGACATTGAGATGGTCAACAAATCGTCTGCTTTCCTCAATGTGCAACCTGTACAGTTGTTGCTTCCGCACCTACCGATTTGTCTACAACTTTTTTATTTATTTAAATTTAATTATTTAGAAAAAACTAACAGCCGCTACAGCGCAAAAAACCCTAGAAGCCACAGCTTACAAACTAGTTGGAGCAGGTTTACATTGGCTTCTTTTGCCTTTTGCCAATGTATACTCCATCTGTTCACAAATATAGGTCACTCTGGATTCTGTGCAGTCAAACTTTTCAAGATTTGACTATTAATATATGTTAAAGTGTATAATTGACTACATAAAAATAATATAATTGGATTTGTCTTGTAAAATACTTTCATAATACATATTTTTATTATTTTTGCTAGTATATTATGATAATAAATTATAGTCAGTCTTGTATTGGAGACTGTAAAAAAAATGACCTATATTTGTGGACGGATGGAGTACAGAGGAATAACACATGCAAGAGTTCATAAACTTTTCCACAATCTTCGGCAGCAAGTAGTATTTTAGAAGCATAATGAGTCAAACTGTAAACTTAAAAAGACAATGCATGTTTAAAGGCATGGGGCGTATATGAGCTTTTGAATACAGAACAAAAAAAAAAAGGAATATTGAGAGGGAAAGAAACAGTACCAACCATATTAGTGTTTCACACAACCTGAGAAGCATGCGCTTTTCCAAAGACAAGTCAACAGTTATTTGCAGAAATTATGGATAATAAAGATAGAAAGAGAAACGACAATATCCCAAGCAAAAATGTGATCTTTCTTGAATTCAGCACAAAGAAAGCATCACGCTAAACAAACATCTTGCAGATGTAATATCTAGATAAAAAAGACCATGTGAACCTCCTTGTATCCAGCAAATATCAAGTAACGGTTATTAGCTTTAGACTAAGGAACTCATGTGAACTGCCTGCCTTCTAAAATTCCATGAAATCTGTTACAGTTTAATGGAGCTGGCATACTGCAAACTGCAAAAAACTTGGTGCAAACCATTCACATGTTCTCACAAGGTAAAGGATCAATGTGACTTGTTTCTTAAATTTTCACCTTTTTTAAAAAAAAAGAACAAGACAAATCTCGTGGTGGAGCTCCCCTATAAATACACTTGATCATTCTTAGAGTTCTTGCAGCCCAAAACTACTTGCAGCCCAAAACTACAAGTCTTCACCTAATCAGTAAAAGGAAC